>DWHO01000036.1:0-31983 GCA_018247575.1 Eurytides lysithous rurik | reverse complement strand
TATTCGGCCTAATGCCGAATATTAAAAAATTGGCCGAATAGGCCGAATACCGAATAGTAGCCGAATATTCACGGCATCTCTAATTTTAATACTTATTTTTTATACCCACTTGTTGTTCAAGTTAAATTTTAATATCGATGGAGGGTCTATTCTAATTAAATAGTAAATAAAAAAATTGCGTATATGTAAGTATACTATACAGACTTTTAATTAACTAATTCGAAACTTTAGATAACTTAAATAAATGTGACTAAATAATCATCTAGATTTCTTTTAGATGATAAATTGGTGTCAAGCATTTTTCATTACATAATAATTAATTTTTATTGGCTTCCACGACTTTGTCAAAGTCGTGACACTCACGTTAGACTACTATGAACATTATTTTAACCATAACAATCACTGATAAAATAAGTGCAAAAGTTTATAACTACTCGCTTAAACACTATTTTGCGTAAGTATGACGCATACGTTTTTTATAAAGTAGATCGCAAACGAGCAGGCGGTTTACCTGATGGTAAGTGCTAACCGCCGCCCATGGACAGTCACAACATTATTTATGAATGCGTTGCCAACCCTTAAGGTAGGATTGTTTAAGGAAAGGAAGAATAAGGAAGAAGAAGGGAAGCTGGGCTAGAGAGAGGGAGGGGTGGGTCACCGGTCACCTGATCAAACGCGAATTCAATTTGTATTTGTCGTTTAATGTCACACGAACAAAATGGCGTCTGTGTCAAATTAATAAATAGGGTGCGTACATTTCGCTGGCGCCACCTCTTAATTAATCCGGTAAAAACTTATATAATACACTTTGTAAATTGTGCGTAGCTTTTGCAATGTTTACCTTCAGCATAAGAATCACGTCACGTCTACCTTCACCCAATACAGATAACAATCATAATTTCTAGTTTATTTTTATTACTACTTCTTAATCTTCGTCGAACTACTTCGAAGATCATTAACAAATAGTTTAGTTAAAAATTACTAAAAAGTTCATGAAGAAATTTCTTAATTCATTAATAAATTAACTTATTGTTTATTGCAAACCTCAGACGACTGACAGAGACGGACTCAATGCCTTTAGGCATTCTCTCCCAGTCAACGAACCACCTTCACATAATTACCACCTTCGTCATTTAATATTTTTTCACAACGTGATATAGATAACCTTTCTTACTCGGAAAACGGTAATGAAAATTACATACATAAGTATGTGTGACCCTGATTCTATTACACTCTTTTTGATCAGTCGTGTAAATAACACGACTGTCATTAAACCTCTAAAATGTAAGATCCTGTATAGTATAAACGAATTACATTAACAAGATATGGTTAAAAGTATTATTTTCGTAAAGTTTTATATTTTCTTTTTATTTAAGTCAGTCGTCTCTTTTCCAATATAACTAAGTAACGTAAGAGACAAATAAATGATGGATATTAGCCGATCCGATCCGATATTAAACGACACCCTTGCCCACCGCACTGCTACTCAGTTTCAGCAAACCACTCGTAAATAATTCAAACTCTGCTTGTCTCTGCTCTGCGATCATCATCTACAAATGGACCATGGATGGAAAAACATGGTCGAGTAATATCTCTGGTAATATTACCCTTCAAACCCGAAAACAATTTTGTCTGCACGTTACTGCTTGCGGTAGAATAACCGTTTGTGTGTTGCTTCCCCAAGCTTACTTAAAGAGAAAGTTCAATTAAAATGAAGTTATTAAGACATATTTTCTACCTTGTACGCCATGGTAACAAATCACTTATCTTCGTAATAAAAAATAGCAATGTCGAATATGGAAAACTCCCATTTAGTTTTTTTTCTTACTCTTCATTCTCAACAGCTTCGTAGTTTAATTAAGAAGATTATTATATTTGTCATACGTCTACGTTTATAATATATAATTGTTCAAAATTACGAAGTGGGGACAGGGAAAAACGATAATATGATTAAGCCCTTTATTAAGTTTTAAAAGTAAGGTTATACAACATAATTCATACATAAAATTACATTATAGAAACATAATATTTATAATTCGTAATAATTACGTATATATGCATGATCTTGTTAACTAAAACTTATAATAAAAAAAAAGTAAATCCTAAATGCAGTCTTATATTTTGCATTTAGAATTTACTTTCTGTCTTTTATGAAAATGAAAATTGCAATTTAAAAAACGAATAACGCTCTACAACTTTTTATAGAAGTATAAAAAAAATTCCTAAGGGGTGATGATGAAGTTATACAAGTATAAGTCGTACCAAAAACTATTAGTTTTAAAATATATACATATATACATACATTTCAAATATATTTTATATCAATATCGATTCTAAGGTTTTATTACTAATAAATAACAATTAATTCATCTATAAATTAATCTATAAAGCAGGGGTAGCCAAGACGTCGACCGCGGGAGACCGGTCGCCCGCGACGGTTCTGAAAGTAACCTGCGAAGCTAAAGTTGGACTGAAATCAATGTTTAAAAATCTATCCATACTATTTGATTTAATCCCAATGAAAAATGAATGTTAACTTTTAATTTAATTTTAGTTGTAACGTATGCGTATATAAAGGGCAATCGCACAAAATGGTAAAAAATTATATGAAAGACAATAATGTCTTCCTTACTAGTTACCCAGTTTCAATATGGGGAAGTATGGACTTTTATTAAAGGTGTTAAAGTGTTGTTGTGTAATTTTTTTAAATAAATGGGATATAATGGCATCCATCAAAAATGTCATGTTTTTTTTTCATCCCCTGCAGATTATATTTTACGTTTGGCCACACCTGTTATAAAAGATAGTCCTGATTATAAAATTTTAGCCTTACTGAGGGTTGAAAATGTATGGTACATTCTCATAAGCAGAAAATTGAAACATTTGTAAATAAAATACGTATAGTTGTTTAACTACTCGACAAAAGCGTCTAGATCCGTTTCGCAGTTTAAAATTTACAAAGAAACATTAGTATGTGTGTGACAATTAAATCGATATCAGAGCTCTAAAATGAATGGTAGTATTTTTTAATGTAACAGTGGATTTTTTTTTACTGCCTTAGCGGTTTACAGTCCGTTATTATATAAAGGTCGGTAACTATGTATAACCATGGCTATATCTCGATGGAACGCAATTTCGTGAAGTAGGGTGCAGAATTTCCTTTAATTAAATTGATTAAAGTCACTTTACTTTGATATTTTAGAAGGCTAACGGCTATCTAATCGGTACGAAATATTTAGACATATTTGTTTCGAGACTTATTTGCTAAACATACTCTATATGCTCAGATTATTGGGCACATATTAGTTATTTTGTACACTTAATAACCAATGACCGTTATTTGTAAATGACTACATTTCCCTTGCATGTCGAGGGCATTTATGGTTTTTATTAATTAAAATAAGTAACGACTAAAGAAAAAAATAGCCCAGTCTAATTTGTTTTTTTATTAAACCTGACTAGAGAACTTAAAACAAGACTAACATAGATAACTTACCAATTAAAACACAAAATAAGCACAACAACAACATAACAATGGAATTGTTGTTTTCGCTATAAAATGTGATGTAAGTGACTTGAATAAATAAAGGTCATGAAAGAAAAATTGTAAAATTTTTAAATTCTTGTGTAAAAAGCTAAAGACAGAGAGAGGAACAGGCAAGAATATTTATAATGACAAGAGTTACAGAGTCTTACGTAGTAAAATAAGTAATTAACATTGTCTGTTAGTTCTGCAAACTAATATAGGGTATTTGCCGATCGTATGTATCACTATAAGTTTTGCATAGAGTAAGCTTACAATAAATTATGTTATACCATATACGAGTTAAATATATGGTATAACATAATTTATTGTTACCCATATTAAAAATATTAAACGAAATGATTAAAACTTAATGCATTGATTTATTTTAGCACCATAAAGTTTTAATTTTTCTTATACATAGGCAAATACCTAATTGTTACAGAATCAATAGACATACGTACAGTTGTATGGTGTACTCATGGCTTCTTTTCGGCATCTAAAGGTACCATAGTTTCAGGAAGATCTACCGAAGCGTTGCTCATCCTTTTACCGCTGCAATTCGTGAAACAGGTATCACCAACACCAAACTTCTCACCGTCCTCTATCGACTGCGGTAGACTTCTGCCAATTGTTTCCGGCAATAAGAAGGTAGAGAAACCAGATAGCAGGGCCAAGAAACCAAAAATGATAGTTGGGATTTTCGGATTAAGTGTGTCAAGCAAACTGATCAGAGGGGTAAGAGCGCCTGACACGCTTGCACACATGCTGCCAAGCCCAACCCCCGAGCTTCGAACAACGGTTGGAAAGAGTTCCGCTGAATACTTGTAAATGATCGAATAGGAACCCGAAATGAAGAGCTTTCCGATCATAACAACGCCAGTAGCGGCCGTAGAGCCAGGAGGCAAGGTCACCACAATTAAACACGAAACTCCACCCAACAACATCATAACGCTTATCAGAGCTCGATGACCAACTCTGTCCAAATAATACATTATAATAACATAACTGGGTAGCTCAACTACTCCCATCAGAAACATTATAAAATACGGATTTCCATTCAATTTTCCAGTATTCAACGACAAACCGTAATAAACGACTGAATTTGCAAACCAACAGCCGCAAATGATCAAGGTTTTTCGCAGCATATTGGGAGTTTTAAAGAGGTCGGTCGTACCAGCCGAACTCTCTTCAGTGTACTTTGCGCTAGTCACTTTGCACTGAGATACCAGCGAAGGAGTGTCTATTATCTCATTGGATTTGTTTATTTTAAGAGCCTTCTCTATGATAGCGACGGACTCACGCGCCCGGCCTTGGGCCCAAAGCCATCTTGGAGACTCGTCCATAACAATCCAATGTGGAAGCAAAATGACGGCATGCAGACCATATAGAATTTGTAAATAAAACCTATTGTCTAATAGATAACCCCAAGCAGCCAAGAGCATTATTCCAATCGCAAACATGATTTGGAAGGTGACGCCACATAATGTGCGTCTGCTGGGTCCAACTAGCTCCATGGTGAGAACAAAACCAGCGATGTACGAACCAGATCCGAAGATACCGTATAGAAAACGGACAACTATAAAAGTGTAATATTCCGTGGTGAAGGCAACGGCGATACCAAATGCTAACTGCAGAACGCCCGACCAAACGAAAATTGTCTTCCTACCGAGCTTATCGCATAAGCGACCAAGAACAACTGAACCAAAGACAACACCAAACATGTAGGCCGTCTGCGCCGCCGCTCCCATCCACCGCTGACTGCAGACAAAATCCCACTCAATCCCGCGGGACGACGTATAATATTTTGTATCGTATACCCACGTCTGACACTCCTGTAAGGACTTATTCGTGTCGTAAACGTTACAAGAATCCAATCTTCCATGCTCATCTATGGGAATGATACTCCTCACTAAAGATGAATTCCATGGCTCTGTGAAATTCGAGCTGTCAACTCCTTCAAGGGCACACCTGAAATATGAGAACATTTAACTTTTTTCTATTTTTACCGTTAAACTCGGACAACTAACAAATTTAAAAACAAAAACCTTGTGCAATATGAATGAAAGCTTGTGCTTGACTACTTAGCAAATTAGATGCTTTCGTGAAGTTTATTACATTTTATGAGCTAAAAAGAATTAATAAGTAAATTCAGCAGATCTAACGAGTGTATTTTATTTATGAACCTTTTAATATTATGAAAATAGTTATTAACATTATGTAAAAATATCATGATCCTACCATCAAATGCCGTAATACTAACTCTAAAGTATATTGAGATGTTACATACACATTGGAAATGGATATAAAATGTACTTAATAATATTTATAACACCATGCGTCTACATACAACCATCATGCAATAAATGTATGAATTGTGAAATAAATAAGTATGAAAATGAAACATTTGAAATGATAGACTGTGAAATGATAGAATATTGCATTACGATTTGTCTATAGCACATAGCAAGCGTTACAGAGATATACCTTTGCCAAAAACATGTAGTACCTGATGTATTTTACAGCAAAGTGTACTTACGTTCAATCACCTATTTGTAATAGCACCAAACGTCACACTGTTTCATTCAAGGAACGAACACCAAAGCCGGTTACAAACCGTACCCTGTATCCCGAAATAAGCGATTGTCGAATAGTATATTTGTAATTCAACCGTCAAGCAAGTATAACTTACTTTCAGGTCATTGAAAAGATGACTCCCACCTATTTCACCGCAAAAATTGTAATGACAGTGTTGCGAACTCAGTTCTTTTTTATTTACGGCCATATAAATATTTGACAAAAAAGCAGTATGGCAATTATGTTATTGAAATTCTTAATGTGAATATGTTACTGTTTTTATAAAAAGTAGTGACATGATTTGAAAAAGACCTGAGTTGCATTTAAGTGGACACCACAGAACGAAAAAGAAAACAGGATATAAAAGTTCATTTGTCTAACTGCAGTGATAAAAGGAGTTAATGAGAAAATTTCATTAATAATCAGCGCTGTCAATTAGACTTAATTGACAGCGCTGTTTATTAACGAAATTTTCTCATTAAAAATGTATTTTTAATAGATTTCTAGTCGACAAAGGATCGAGTTTGATTTTCGCATTTTAAATAAGCTATTAATATTCACCACCAAAAATGGTTTATTTGAGTGTTAACGATAAATTCGCGCACCAATTAGAAACCATTAATCGGTAATTGAAATATATGAAATACTATTTTTGAAGAAAAAAAAATATTCATGCACATGCAAAGAATCTGTTCTTTGAATAAAAACTGAAATTGTCTATGAAACATTATGCAAATTGTAATTAATTGTCCAATTCGAATATGTGCATAAAAGGAAGAATAGAAAAGTAAGAACTATATTTGTCTAAAAAGAAAAAATAAAGCGTTTAAAAAAGATAACTTCATTAAGGTAAAAGCAGAACCGAACATACGAAGATAATACGTAAAAAGCCAAAATTCCGCTCACCAAAATATTCTGTGCCTGTGTTAGATTCGCTGATCAGACCTAGTATAGTAATTTTATTAATTACTTGTACTTGTGTAGTAAAATGCTGCCACCGTTTATATCATTTAGTAGTCTATATTTTAGGTTAAATTATTTTTTAATCAATTTAAAGAATAAAAAATTTCCAATCGATCCACGCACATGGACTTCATTCCGTATTAGTTTGGATATTTACTTAAATATTTAAATAATTGTTATATCAATTCTTAAATGACTCGCATTATTCTTAAGTATTTAAAAAAATAATACGCTATTTTGCTTATTGTAATTATATTTTGGAATATTTTAAGATCTTGTGTAGACTTGATTTAAATATTTGCCATATCTTGTTTGTAACTCGATTGTTTAATTCAAGCATTGTGTACGTCGTGTATGTATGTAATGGTCATTTACCTATGTTCAGGTACCGCAGCCACCGTTACCAAAGACAGCATGTGCATGCCGGCGGTCATGGCCGCCAAGATGTGGAGAATAAACTGGAAGCATTGGTATCTCCCGAAATCCCCTGCGAAAAAGAATGTTTCTTCAGAAAAAGAGCAATATACATAACTTGTTTAGCTATTTTTTAATATTTTAGTGCCGTGTGCGTATTTTAGTGTGCATTATAGAAAAAAAAATGTGGTTACACACATTTTTTGATAAAAGCCGGTTGTTTTTATATCACATTGGTAGTTGTTCTTTGTTGGCTAAGGGTTTATTATATGTCATATATCTTAAACGCGGCTATGATTATTGTAATGCGATGCTATATTTAGATGGATATTGACAATTATTTTTAAAATCTCAAAAAAAATCATCTTTAAAAAATAAAACTCAATTTTTATTTTACTTAACAACGCATTTTTTTGCTAACATTGTCTATTAAAAAACGCTCCGAAGTCAATAGATTATCATCTATTCGAAAAATTTTCGGAACCCCTCACCGCGCTAAAGCTATCGCAAATACGCAATAAAAACTGATGATACAATGCAAATTATCGAGTATCGGCGAATAGAGCTCTTGAAGAAAATTTATGCCACCGCGTTTCGTGACCAAGGACAACTAACTCGATGTTTTTCATAGAATAAAAAATTAATTCGTCGAAGTAACGCGCACTCAAAATTTTCTGACCTTTTGCATCACAACAGAATGCTAACGATCACTGCTGTTCTAAAATCGAAAGTGTATTTGTTGAATGTATGTAGAATGGATGGATGTAGCTACGGAGCACTCTATTTAAAATATTTGGAAAATAGGACATGCTACTTATACAACCTTTATAAAGGTTATATAAGTAGCATTTATAAATTACTAGTTAATTATTCGAAAACAAAATTCCCGCTAGTGAGGCCATGGGCAAGACGAAGTTGGTAAAAGAGAACAAAGTACAAGCACGTCCAAACGAATCTAGTAGAAAGAATCTTTTGTCAGCGTTCACTTTCTTTTGAGCTGTCCACGAACTTTCTTAAAACCTATTCAATATTTAAAAGAGGCCTCTCCATTCACTAACAGAATAAGACAGTCACTAGGTGCGATTGCAATCAAAGGCTTCAAGGTCATGGTAACATTAAATTACACTTTTTACTCTGTATTATAATTTTGGAATCGTCAAAAAATATTTGTGCTGATATCCGTATCCGCTGCATCGTGAATAATTGTAGGTAATAGGGTAATTATTATAAATCTAACTTACACTTATGTAACGACGAAATCGATATTTTGTGAACAATGTGAAAGAAAGGCCCTTGAAATATTAAATTATAGACGCAATAGTTATAGATTTGCCATTGTAACAAGCCATATTAAGGACGCGTTTTATTAAATTAAATTTAATTTTAACGTTATTTTAGTTTAAAAGTTTAAGTTATCGATCAAACACCCAATCAGAGTGAGACAAAGTAACCTATGAACTTACTCATTTATCGAATTTACCGATTAGCGACGAAACACGTGATATACCACATACAGAACGTACATTACTACAATAAATCATTTAAATGAATGCTAATAAAGTAAATAAATAAATGAAGTTTGAAATGATTTGCTAACTCGCAATAAGGATATCATATTTTTAAACGTAACAGAGTACTTAGACCGTACGGCTTGCAACATTAAACGTGTCTGTGTGTAAAAATTTAGAAAAAAATCCTGGACACCATCGGGCCAAATGAGTGTCAGTACGGGCATTGCACTTTAAATCAGTTATTTTATACGTTCGCCTGTTATATAACCCACGATATTTGTACAGGGGCATTTAGTGCTGAGGAAAGAAAGACGTGATTTGTTCAAAAACGATCGAACGACAACACCGCTACGCGTTCATGAATATTTAACGAAATTCAATGGAACTTAACGCAAAAAAATTCCGTCTTTGTCACAGAAATCTAAATATTAACTCGGAATTCTAAAAAAAAATATCAAACATTAAGTTCATAAACTTAAACCTACTAAATTATAATATCAATTAATTCCTTTTAAGTATTTCCACTTACTTATGTTGACAATACAATCTAATAATAATTCTTAACATTTATTACATAAGTATAAAAATATTTAATTCAATTGTGTTGTTGACTATTGAATTTGAATCTCGTTTATTCGCTATGGACTCTAACCGAAATTTAACATTTTTATTTAGATAGATAGCAACACAAGTTACTCAAGCACCTCTTATACAACGACTTTTTCCCAACAGTAAACACCAAATAGGTTTAAAATCAGATTAGAACCCGATAATAAAATAAAAGCAAGTCCGTGTAACTTGTCCATGTGTCGAAAAATCTGAACTCAAATCTCAAAGCCAGCATCAGTGTTTTCTGCCATTCGTAACTATACATACCAATTTTAAGTACTGATTTACAACGATGATAAAAAATATATCTTGTGAAAAATTTTAACATAATGCGATACACATTTATGGAATTTTAAAGTATTAAAACTCAGTCTATACCGTAACTAAAAGCACTGTAAAGTATGAGAAACGTCGGGAATTTAAGATGAAATTAAAATATAATAAAACCAGTAAATTTCTTTTATTTTACAATCTATCTACTTTATATATACTTACATATCAAAAGTCTGCACTACGCTTATAACCAAAAAATAATATGTGGTGGTGGACCTCAATGCCGCGAGTTTTTCTGGAAAATTCCTCTTAAAATGGGAACTCAGTTGCTGGTAATTGTGTCACTTTTTTAAATGAACAGTACAAAAGAGTCGTGCCGTAATTTTATACATTTATGCATTCAGATCTGCAATAAAATTATAAATATAAAAATATTAAAACGGAATTCATAACTTTGTACATTGAAAACGTTGCAATATGCAAAAAATTTTAATATCTGATTCAACATTATACATATTGACTACCGACTGACTGCTTTTTTTTTCAATATAAATGTCATTATTAAAAGATTGTAGGAGGCACGGTAAATTACGGTATAACTGTTCTACTGTTAACGTATTACAAATATTTATAGCATTTGATCCAACATCTAGACGTCATTCTATTTTTATTGACACAGATGTTGACACAGTTTATTTCGTGGCGAATCGCTAGGAAATACAGAAATAAGCGGTGCGAGAACAATCATTGGGTAACCTCAATATAAAAGAGAGAAAAATGAAAAATAGAGTAGCTGGTAAAAATAACGTGTTTGTATTGTCACTATATAGAAATATTTTTATAGTTTTTTAGTGTGAGGCTCAAGTAACTGAACAAAATTCTTATTACAAAATTTTGCAACGAGTACTAACGTTAAACTTATATTAGATACTTCTTATATTTAAATGTAACGTCAATAGATTAAAAAAAGTAAACCTGTGATCCTTAACGTTTCATTAAATTTTGAGGATTACTGTTGAATATTACTACTACTACAATATTTTTTTTTAACATTCAATGTGTGTTAATTCGCGAGGAAACAAAAGGTTATATTAAAAATATCTAGAGATCCCTCAAAATATAACCCATCTCAAACGTTGTTAACCAAATAAATTTACCATCAAGGTATACTCCATTAACATATTAACAACAAACTGTGACTTCTGCTTACCTTAACTTTACTTTGCTACAATAGCATATACGACATGTCATTCGGCTATTGCTAATTATTATTATCTTTTTTAGATTGTATTACTAGATTCTATTATTTGTGATATTTATTATTTATATCTTAATTATTTAAAAAAAAAAGTGATTTTTAATTGAATGACTACTTAGATAAATAAAAGATCTTAAAATCATATTTGTTCTATTCTATGCTAAGACCGCTTAGTTTACAATCTTCATTATCTAGCAACGAGTTTCATAGTCTATGAAGCAGACACAAAACAAGCATCGAGTGAAAGTCATTATTATTCAGGGAATGCTAACATTGCTGTTAACCACGACATGATCGCATACCGTCTAGTAACCTACAGCGTTCTTTAAACGATAATTTTTGTTGAGTCCAAAAATTTTTATTTTTGCGTTAAGTTTAACCACGTAATATTTTTTTTAAGTTGAAATTATATTGACATTAAAGAAATAATACAAAATAATATTCACATTCAGTTTGTTGTTCAATTCTAGATTCAATAAAAATAACAGAAGAAAATAACATGCATATCCTCATCAAAACAGAACAGTTGCAGAAGATCCAATAATTAAAACCTTTTTAAATTTTACCAAATCAGTGGTTTTTGTTTATAAGTAATCGATAATAACGTCAAGGGCGTAGTAGTTAGCAATACGCTTGCCCATAGAAGTAAAGCATAGCTTTAAAAAAAAATTAAAAGGCTTTAATTCTGCTATGCGGTGTTGTGAATCATCGATCATCACGTGAACTGCTTTTTCTTCTAGCAATTTCTCCATATTAACAAATTCATCAACAATAGCTTTTTAGCGAATTTGTACATAAATTCATCAAGCGGTAAATATAATAAATATGCAACACATGTCTAAGATTTTCCGTCAATAAAATAATCGTAAAACATCTTCATATATCGAAAGGTGTAAGTAAGCACATTTGCAAAGTATATATAGGTTAAATGGCACGACGTTTCCCTCAATCAACCACTTAAGATAGTTAAGAAATGGCCGCTTTATGGATACAGAAGTTGTGTTGAACTCGAAACATCATAGTTTACATCATTTTTCATTCATATTGGTGTTTATTCAAATTAAATTACATATTTGATACAAAAAAACACACAATATTGTAATTTAATAAAAATAAATGATTTTTATTAAAATAGCAATCTACCTTTAGTTATGTAATAATCATGCGTTAATTGGTTTTCCTTTCCTTAACGCAGCAACATAGTACAGTGTAGCTATAATTACACTTACGGGTTGTTGCAGCTTCTTAGACCATTTTAAATCTCAGAACAATTTTTTTTTTTAAACGCTCTTTTTGTAAGTCAGAAATGTCTTGTTAGTAGTTTCCTCAAAACTTATAAGAGCGTTTTACATACATAAATTTTACGCGGACAAACACCCAGATCCGATACAAATATTTGCCCCGGGTGGGAATCGAACCCACGACCTACGCCACCGAAGCCAATAGCTTAGCAATTGCGCCAAACAATTACATAATCAACACTGGTTCTGCATCAAAATCCACCTGAAACCTTGTCTATACTGTTTACGAAATACCCGCATATCTCAAAATACTTAGTAAGTATTTTGAGATATGCTCACATATTATAAACTAAACGAGATATTTAATATCAAAATGGTCGACAGACAAAGAAGACAAAAAGGGGATTTACTTAACCTTGACTTCCAAATGCCGCTTGCAAAAAAATATCATTAGTATTATTTTATTTGTAGTTTCACAAAGTGGCCATTGAACGATTAATTCGAATAACCTATAGTTCATATACAACAAATAATACTTTGGAATAATATAATACTCAGAAGTATTTTATTAAGTTTACTGCCCTATATAAACTTTGATGCGTATCCATTAAAGTTTGTAATCTTAACTAAACCTTTTATCATTACGCTTCATATGCCTATTTGGTTACTAAATATGGGTTTATCGTACCGAAACCTTGTTGATTGTTTTCTTATATTAATACCATAATAAACAAACAGATCTTCAGTGTCACATCAACCTTGTAACCTGAACTGCGTAGTCGTATAAAACCACAGTGGATACTAACCGACCAACCTTATTGCGTTTATAAATATTCCAACAGAATGACAAGCAAGAAACTGGACGGCCAATTTTAGGTTAATTAGCTGCAAACATAGTGACTAACTCCTTATTTTAAAAACGTGTTTATATATTTTTCTTAATTTGACACTATAAAATATGCTTCAGTTTACCGTTTAAAAATCAAATGTGATATGATATAGAATAAAAGTTTTAAAACATACAACTTCAACTAAAGTGTGGAAAATATGTCGTTCCATTCGTTAAATGCCTTTACTGTAGCCAATACCTATAGTACTGCTATAGTAAAGGCATTTAACACCTTCTTCTATTTTTAAACTTTTTTATTATACAGTCTGTACAAGACAAAAATACCAGACGATATAAACGTCTTGTTTTTTTTTTCGATTCCTACTCGTTTATAGCTATTTGACCAATAAACTGAGTTTGACGAGTACACTCGTCATAGAAAAGTTTATCATGACGAGTTTAATTGTCATGCCAACTATAGTGGGCATTTAAACTGTAAATTTTGTGAAAAAACGAAAAATATTTACTTACTTTGCTGATACTTAGAATATTTTATAGACTAAAGAAGATAAAAAAATATATAAACATTTGATTAATGTAAAATAAAAATAAAAAACTACAGTCGTCATCGATCGATTTTCGATGTATCATGATTATACCAAAGTACACACTTTCAGAACGGAACGCTACATTCAACTGGTTAAATACTTCAACTTATTGACGATTGTAATCATAGTAACAAATAACTTAGTAATTCAGTGCTAAGACACTGAAAATCGGAAAATATTCATAATTTAAAAAAATAAGAAAAAAAGTTTGAGGAAATTGGGTCGCGACACCGTTCCCTCCAAAAACACACGACTCGCAAAATATGCGTAGCAAACAATATGGGTTTAAAAAATAAATTTTATTATTAATATTTTTTTTTCATATTCATTATACTGAACAAACTTCATCGTAATTAAAAAGAAACTAGCACATCTAGAGTTATTATTATTAATATGATCTAAATGTACACAAAGGATTTTTTGTCATTACAAATGTTGCTATGGTTTCGAAATGTTTTCGTATATGTTTTTAAAATAAGATTATTGTAATATTTTTCCCTTATAGTACTATATAGGTAAATATTTAAGTACATTTTCTTTATCCTTAAAGAATGGAAATATAAGCAAACTAAAAAGAAACACAATAACAAGTACTTTAAAAACAGATTCCTTTTTTTTTCATTTATGAAGTGAGACACATACATGTCTGTGGTTCGTAAACCGTTCAAATCACAATATTACCTTTTTTGTAGTGGATATACCTACATTGTATTCCAATAACAAAATGAAAATAATCAGCGTCAGTGTCTTGCAAATATATAAACATCTTAACTTTCACTTCAATTATAAATATTAATATTACGTAAATATAAACGGGCAGAGAATGAATTTCCTATAATTACATAAAAATAATTAATGATATCCTTAAATGCAAAGTTAATAAAAATAATTAACGATTAAAATTAATGTACACCAATACTAATAAATAATGTGCAATAACAATAATGGGGAGCATCAGACTTTTAATTTTAACCAGGCCGATATCCAAATGACGTTTTAATGTAATTAAACGACATTGCTTACTTTGACTTACCACATTAATTAAAATAGTTAAGGACATTAAAAAAGTAGTTTAAAAAAAATTAAGTACGAAAAAATAGTACTTTTTTAACCTCACTTATTTTTACCTACTACTTCAAGTTACTATTCTTACTGTTAAAAAACAATTTCACCAAATTTCTTACGGGTTCTTGTACAAACGATTGTAATAATCATAAAATCTTACATCGATTATACTCGTACTTATTAACTAAAAAAAACAATAGAATAAATAGATAAAAACATTAATTTGTGCAATTTTTTTGTTAGTAAAAAAAGCTTACGTATTTTAATATTTAGAGCCAAAAATCAATATGAATTTGGGGAAATTCGTTTACTATTTACTGAATTTATTAATAAGTATATTTTAAAAGTTTATAAAGTTTTAAAAGTTTATATAATATTGAGTATATCAGAGAGATTTAAGTTCACATCCTCAAATGCCTCAGACGCCTAATGGTTGGTATAATATAGCTTATAAGCTATTATAAATGATTATTAAATGGAGCCATCAGACTATTCAGAATATTATCCTTTTTTATAAAGTAATGTAATAATATCCTATTTTATAAGAATAAAGTTTATAATAATATTCTTATAAATCATTAGCCTGTACAATTTTGATTAAGTAATTTAATTAGATAAGGCATCGTTATTTATTATATAAACGCGAGACATGCAAACTCATACTGTTCGCGTTTGAAGACATCAAATAAATTAAAATTGCATTCGATAATATTTATAGCATCGTATAATTTTTGCTAAAAAATTGTTCACTGTTTGGACACTAGCAACCCTTATTCCAAAAATAACCTAACAAATTTTCATTTATTACGTTTGTAAAATCGATGTCGAAACAAATCGTTCATATTAGCATGATTAATTTTGAACAAAAGTGATATCCTAAAATCGACATAGTTTCTCTTTTTTTGCTTTATTATGCTAACTCGAGACAACCTAGTTATTTATTATCCAGATTTGAAGGTTTTCATCAAACCATCCAACTCTTTTGGGACCATCCTTCCTTCCATATGGTTTTTTTTAAAACGCTGCTCCTATTGTTTGATAGAAATATCTTGTGTTACATGTGAAGAAATATTTTATATATATCGTATTGAAAATAATAAAGTGAGAAAAAGAATATATTTATAACTGTGCACTGACACCTAACACCACAAACACCGTCAACACAAACGAAGGTCGTCGCAGTCGGAATTTAATGGCCGATAGCCGATTTCAACCATATTGTTGCCAGCCCGAATATTAAGGAGTCCATCTAACCCGTTACACTAATATATCTACGACTTCTATGCCCCATGAAACCGTGTACTTGTACAGTGTACGGACTGATTTCAATGTAAAAGTTATCAACGAAAAATTAAAAATAATTTGTAAAATGCGAACAAAGGCACGTCATCTCGACTCGTACAGTATATTACAAGTTGACACAAAAGACGTTGCCCTTCCCAATTCTGCAGATAGATAGATACCTTAAGAAATACTGGACCCATAAAGATAAAGCTCACTTCAGTTATTAAGTTTAAAAAAGAAAATACCTATAATTGTAAGCGTAGATCGATGATCAGCCGTTCTAGAGTTTCCAGGTAACAGACATACATATGTGATTTCGACACCTATAATTTTATTTTATAATAGAAAAAGTTATTTAGCTTTTCACTATTCGCTCTGTAGCTAAGCGAGATAAAAGCATATTATCTGCGGATCTGTCCGTTGATAAAGTTATAACGAGAATATCAATAGATTGAGCGTAGGCGTTAGTTTGTTGACTATAGAACATTGATAAATCACGTTTTATGAAGTTCTAGATATTTTGTGGATAAGAATCCACAATGTATGCATCAGATAGGTATGTATCACGTGCTCTTAAAAAAGTACGTAGCAAAATAAGTAATAAAGACATTTATATGAAAAAAGTGAAAAAACGACTCACAATACCTTTAACGCACATTTCCTTTTTAACTTTAAGGAGTTTTATGAAGTATTATATGTTTTACATTGAAGGTCCAATATCAAAGAACTTTCTTTGGCGTCAACCTTGAGGCAAACACTTTACTAAAAAAAAATCGATTATGAATTGGCGAAAATATAGCGTATCATACAAAAATGTCAGACGATATAAGAATATAAGAACCTCCATTTTCAGAGGTCAAAAGTGAAGTGAAGAAAATTAAAAGTAACCTTATATGTGATAAGTTAACAAACGAGAAGAATACCCCTAATAATTATCTCCACTTATGCACGTCTACGACACCCGTGACGTCGCAGTCACAAGACAAAATTTTACAATGTAAATGTACCCTTACCATCGATCTTCTTTGTGCCCGTGATACTCCTCTTGTAGTAATTATTGATTCCATTCCAAGTTTTTACTTATTTAAAACAAGATGTTTAAAGAGTAGGAAACTTGTTTACCATTTTGTATCATGTGCAACATGAAGTCATACTTACTTTATTTTAAGATAACAGGTTCTATCACGACTTCGATAATTTTCCCGTGGGAATTATACAAATTCCTACAAGCTATTTACGACAAATCGACTCGAAAATAAATATAAAAATGTCCCAGACATTAAAAAGTTCATTAAAATCTTTAACATTGTTTCTTATGAATTATACACTGATTCGATTTAAAAATAAATGTAAATATTATCACGCTAAAATTACGAATACCTGACCACTCATTTTGATTAAGTTTTGACGGCTACCAATTACTTATTTTTACTTTAATAAAACAAAAGCAAGAATATATTCACTGCAATTATTTTACAACCTCGAAACTAGGCCAAAATAACTCTATAACACAGAATATGTAGTATATAAATTGTGCGTAAATTTTCACGACAAGCAACGGCCCACATTTTATTGTGTCAGTAACCCCGAAGATATCGCCAGTGTTTTGATGTTCTGTTGGCAGCGAATTATTCCAGCACGCCTATAAGTATTCAGACGAAATCAAAAAGAGGCATATTATTACGTGATTAGTAATTACATTAAATTTGCGCTTATTTATCCAAAATTTTTTGAATAATTACAAGTCACATAATCAACGTCCAAAGCTTAGAATTTCTATATATACATATACAGATAATAAATACATATAATAGACGCATAAATCATTCGTAAAATGCATTTAAAAGACAATGTCATTCAGAAATAACTAATCGTTTCTTTTTTTTGGATGATGATCTTGAGTCTGGTTAAAAGAAAGGGCTTGTTCAGAGTCAACTAATATGTTATATACGATTTAAGTTAAATTAAAAATCAATTTTAACATAAATTTCATAAGAAGTTTCACTGAGCAAAATATGTAAATTTAGCAAATAACGTTGAATGCTCGATTAAAAAAAATGCTTTCCGTTTATCAAGGTACTTACAGAATGAGAACGAACTCAATTTATCAATTTGTAAATATCAGCCTAGTTTATTTTTATAATCATGTCGAGTAAAAGTAAACATAACGGTCAAGTTTTGGCAGCGTTTCCGTAATTCGGAGAATTTGGAACATCCAGTAAAAGCCATAAACCAACACTAATTCCACTAAAGCGGCGCCTTGTAATATACAATGGAATAACATAATATTAATTGTTCTATTTCGTCGCAAGGTCGCTATAACAACCGGTTATCTTATACAGAATTCAGAACTCGTACTGAGACACATGAAAATGACAGATTTATCTTATTGGAACCGGTGAGACTGTTAACCTATAGAATGAAAAGACGTCGATCTAGACTTAACGATCATAGTGGTCCTCAAAAATAGGATCTTCGTTTGAAATTTTTTAAGTAATAAGACTGATAGATTTATTTAAAATTATCCTTGACACAATTACTTTACGTTCTTATTATTTAAAGTATTGTTACTTAATTATTTCAAATATTTTCATCCTTGAAAATATTTCCGCTTTCAAGATAAGAGCGGCACGAACCAGAGCAGTGGGATACTGTCGTGTTATAGAAGTTTAAAGTAACTATCATGTTAATCCCGGACCGTATGTTTACCCACGCGCGTCTTAAAAGCGAAATCGAATACGCGGCACAAAGCCACATGCTAGTGATCGAGGCGGTGCGCTTCATACGTGTACATTAACAGCAGTCGCATATGAAATGTAAAAGTGCCTCGACTGCTTTTGAGTAATTGTAAGTTCTGTACGGGCCTCTAGTGCGAGATGTCGTTATCACTCACCCAATTTCCCCATCATATCATCCAAGGCGTGTTCTTTGTCCATTCTGAGAGCGGTCGGTGCTTCGTTCCTGTTTCTGAAGTCCTGGAACGATCACAATCACCATTGAAAGACGACGCCGGGAGGAGAGCGCGGTGTGCGTACGCCAGGCGCGTATGCCGGCGGGCGAGCGAATGGACATTTATCGTCGGCGCCGACTGTGGCGGTCGGTTACCGCAATCGAGCGAAAAACTCGCATCGCCCCTTATCTCCATTAAGTCATACCTGACGCTGGAGCGGCGTCCGCGCAACGCCCCCAGAAGCTTTGACACTATTGACCACATGGTACGTTAACAGTTACTTCGCTGACCCCACACGATTTCCCGCAGTAAGTAATGAAGTGTTCGTCTAGTTAACACCATACAAAACCATTTAACACTCATTATTCACATCGTCATCCCACCTTTTATTATATTTTAAAATTTTAAAAATGGATCAGTTTAAATTAAAATTTAAAATATAAAAGATCTAAAATTAAACTGAAAAGAGTGATCATAAATGATTTATTATGGTGTTCTCAATGAAACTACAAATTGTAATATTTGTGTTTATGTTCCATAATAATAATTATTATTATGTTTACGAGTCACGCAACAGAATGACGCAACGGAGTAAATTAGATGATCGTGATCCAATAATAAGCGGTATAGAGTAAACATAAAACAGTATGCTCGCTTTATTATTCGTCCATATTTCTAACTAAACTTTAATAAAGTTTGCTAAAAACAAAACGGACAAAAAACTTGCGGTCGTATTTTATTAGCGGTACTAGTTCTATTCTCGGGCAGCCAATGTTTCTGTTTTCACCATCATTCTATTTATAAAAAAAAATATCGATGTCTCAGTCAATAAGATACCAAATAGCATAAAAAACGATCGTACATACAAGCGACATGTAACCTCAATTAAAATAAATGCCTTTTAGGTGCTCACAAAAGAATTTTAATACAGCGACAAGTTTTTAACAGAGGAAAAACAGCAGATAAAACTAATATATGTAACTACGTCTCGTTAAACAGTGGTATCAATAAGCAACTACTATGTGTCAGTGCAATGTGTGTGTGTTTGTCAGGTACTGTGTCTATCTCTGCACTAGTTTATATACAGTGTTCAGTCGACACAACAGTAACTCCTTTTAACAGATAAGCCAAAGTAAAAATAACAACTAAAACTAACTTTTAGTTAAGTGCTACTTGATGTCTGTGTGTGTGTGTGATTAATAAAAACACAATCTATTAATGAACATTGCTTTTGTCTTTTTTATGATCCAAGTCGAAGTTTTATTACTGGACATGTTAAATTTATCGACACCGTCGTCGTCATATTATTATAAACAAATATTTTAAAAAAGAAAGCCATCAATTGCACTGGCTACATAACCTTGATGAATGAAAGTCGCACGTTGCGAGGAAGGAAAACATATTAGTACAAATCTTTATCAAGTACCTGTATTACTAATTCGGATTTGCGAACAGACCATTACAGTGTTAACCTTAAAGTAAGCCAGGTAATCTCAATAAATCGCTCTAAAAGTTATATCTGTTGTTTATAAGTATTTATATTTATTATGTATTTAAATCTTTATCGATCTAATTGTTGTTTGTTCATATAACAGTGCAATAACAGATATATATTTTTTTAGGATACATATTTTTACACATTATATAATACGTAGAAAGTAGTAAGGTCATTTAAACTTCGCCACTTAATTTTATTGTTTTAAATTTATTTACATTACTACTACTCAACAATTCCAGTAACTTGCCAATACGACAACTTTATCAAGGCCCTTATTCGGTTTGTTTTGTTTCCAATGCTATAAAATAGTTTCATTATTTTTGTTTTTTAATAAAGCTACGCGATAAGCAAGCCGCGTGCTTGCCACACAATATCTTGAAGTACACTAGCTCAAAATCGCTTGGCTCTGCGGTACGGTCGTCACTTAAGAATATCTAAAGTAGGTTCCGTAGAAAAGTGACCACGATCCGCGAAGTAATATATTTTTGGCCGTCATACAAAAGTAAATTTTATTAAAATTACAGTGTCTTATATTTGTCATAATTTGATGTGGGGTTTGAAGAATAAAAGAAATTTGGTGTATATTCCATAATCTTAGAAGTTTGGGAATACCTGACTTAGAGAAATAAGGTCTAGCAAATTTGCTGTCCTAAAAACACGAACACAGCAAAGATTCTGCAATACTGCTTAGTTGTAGAATAGCTGGCAATGCCAGCACTAAATCAACGACAGTTTTGGGCACCAAATCACAAATACGACATTTAACAATACACTACAACTACTCATACTGTCACGTTCGTTTAATGCAGTAAAAAAACAGAAATAAAACAGAAAGCTCGAAATAAACGAAACGAAATAAAACAGATATATTAATTTCTATTTTTAAGTCGTAAGGTTTCAAACAATACATACCTCAATGCCTCAAAGAAAATCTTGCAGATTAACATCAAAATCCTAAGGACATTTACAGATTAGCTAGTATTAAATCTTGGTTTGAACACGTTTTAATATTATACTTGCAAATTTATAAGGCTTTCGTAATTCACCTATTACGAGTACACTTTATCCTATCCAACGCAATTTTACCGTTGTTTACAACAAATTCGTTTAATATTGACTTTCGAAATTATCACAGCATGAACCATACGATCGTTTGTAAAAAAATCTAGGGAGACTAGATTTAATGTGGTTAAATTTATCAATATGTCAATGTATGTAATTATTCTTTGGGAATAATACAATTTTATGGCTGCAATAAAATATAATGTATTCATTTCAGAATCGGCACCATATACGAGGATGTGACGACGGATGTGCTTGGAGTCATGGGGACGTGGCAATGGCTTGTAACGATCACACTCGCAGGTTTGATGATACCTACGGCCTTGAATCAATATCAAGATATGTTTCTACTAAAACCTTCTAAAGGGATCACATGCGTGCTACCGGAGCATTTCGACGTCATAAACGCGAGCTTGTGTTCCTTCTATGTATCGAATAACACAACTGAAAAAATCAAATGTAACAAATGGCATATAAAACTACTTGGGCTATTTCGGCTCGAAAAAAATGTAAGATCACAAATTTTCTAATTTTATCTGATAGATTATTTATGAATTTTTTTATAATTTAAAACCTTAGATATAGGATTTAAGATTAAGAGTTTTGTTATATAAAAAGCATTTAACAAATTTATTGAACTTTATTGCCTGCATGATGATTATTTATTAAACTTTTATTCCTATCGGGAAAACTGTCTTATATTTATCTCAAAACAAAAATGAAAGTTCGCTGTACATTTTTATTTAGGTTTCTAATAAGCCGTTCGGCTCGCCACTGAGCCAGACATCTATTTTCGTAATGAATCATGACTTCTTAAAACAAGTTAATATAAAGTATTAGTTTATTATAAAAATAGAATAAATAGTATGTCTTGAAAAATATTTTATTATCCTCTCAGAATCGTAGTAATGTGATATCGCTGCTAAAACACAACTCATTCAGAAAGAAGACAATTTTTAAGAAAATTAAATACGCTGCTTACAACTCGCCAAAATTTTAATTAATTTAAAACATAACGCGCATTCATTTTATTTCTTATTAAATATATAGTTATTTAAAACCGTTATACGAATAAAGATTTCTTCTATTTGAGCAAAAACCACACATTATATACATATTATTATAAAAAAACTATTTCAGAAGTTTATTTTGAGTTAAACGAAACGAATACTCAAAGTATTTGAAACGTAGGGAGATTAAACTCATAATAAAACAATAAAATCCGCAAAATAGCTTTATTTTATAAAGTTTTACGGATGTTATCGTTGTTTAATATATAATCAAACTTGATTTAAATTGTGACACAGTCGGTCGTTGTCCCGTCTCCTAATATTGTAGTGTTCTAACGTTGATCACTAGACATTTAAAAATTTGATTAAACTTTATTTTATTAAAACTGAAAAATTTACATTTTTCAGTGGCTAATTTTCTGCAAGGATAAATTCAATTTGTTGTCAACGACAATGATCTGCCGACTGGGATTTATGTTTGGCTGTATTATATTCGGCTTGATCTCTGACAGGTAACTATGATATCCTGAGCTATATTGTAAATAGTAGCATAACAGGTGGAATACTTTGACCACCCTTCTACGAAATGGTTACGTGATAACCCGTCCGAAGCCCCGCGTTTGATCTCAAGATGACAAAGAATGAACTTCAAATGATTCTTAAGGAAATGGCTCTTTGTTTGCGTATACATCTAAAAAAAGTTCCTGCGATGCATTCGATTTGATGACTCACGTGGCGAGATAAAATGACGAAACGGGCAAGTCGGGCGATGGAAAGCGAGATGCCTGTCATATATAACCTGCCTGCCTATAATTAGACTGCCCTTCAAGCCGGAACACACACACAGTAGTGGTTACAAATTACTGCTTGTTTGTAGAACAACTGTAATTCGTGATTGCCTGTATTGGTGTCTAACTGGTAATGCAGTACCGGTACCACCAGTTAGATACCCCAGGGAGGATGAAAAAAATCCTAGCACTTCTGAAAGTGTAGTTGCTGAGCCATTGGCTTTATTTCTTTATTACTGTCGCGGATGTTGGGTTCAAATCCTTCCCGGAGTAAATATTTCTGTGAACTACAAACAATTGTTTCAAATTAATAATTCGAAACAACGAAGTGTGAAATTTATTTACTTAGAATATTCGGCGCCCATAAGCTCAAAACGTAAGTTATAAAGAAAGGGCAGCGTTTATTAAAAAAAAATAAACAAATAAAACTACAATGCATACTACTGCGTGCTTCATCTTAAAAATGTATAAAAACGGAAACTCCAAGATTAAATACTTATAGACCTCACCAACGCGACTTTATATTTACCAAATACCAATAACACACATACACGGACGGCCAATTGTAGATTCACAGTAATACTCGTACACAATGACCTTGGAAGCTCTGCAAAAACGTCAAACTAGCACGTCTACTGAGCGATATACTCACGACAAATAAAAAATCGACAAACGAAAAATATAACACCGGTTTAAGTGACAACGTTCAACGACTATTATGTAAATAATTTACCTCGAGCAAAACATTATTCAATTTATTCTTTTCAACGCTTTGTAAACCAGCTACTATTGTTTGTTTGTTTCGCAATATTATTCCTAAAGACTTTGACATAAAATAGAAAAGGCAGAATTTAATAAATTCTCCATTATCAGAAAGCGTAAGTAAAATTACATTAAAATAGTTACAATCTAGAATTTGAATCAACCTATTTAAAATATATTAAAAGTATCACGTTTCAGCTTTGGAAGAAAAAAGGCCGTTTTAATAAACATAACCGCAGAAGCCGTTTATGGATTGATCTTAACCTTTTGCAATTCGGAGGCTTGGTTTCTTCTGCTATTATTTTTAAGATCTCTGTTTGCAAGTGCAAATCTCTTTACAGGAATTATTCTGAGTAAGTAAAACACATATTTTTAATTATTTTAAGTCAGGAACTGAAAACGGTTTTAATCCCTTTTCAAAATAACATCAATACTAAAGTATAATCCAACAAAAGGGAGACGAAATGAAAATATTGATTATGTAAGAAATAAAAAAACAAAGTGGAAGTATATAAAAACCACCACCAACGGTACATGGTTTTTATACCAATCCTAACTACTAAAAGTAGGTAGGATTAATATAAAAAACACAACACCGAGGTCTTTCTCTCAAAGTTTAATTTCGCATGTGTAAACTAAATGATGACATTATATTTTTATGAAGTAGGAGGCAAATGAGCAAGCAGCTCACCTGATGGTAAGCGATCACCGCAGCCCATGGACATTCGCAAAAACAAAGGAGTTTCAAATGCGTTGTCAGGCGATGACCAATTTGGCGTTATGTATTTGTTAATAGAAAACCTTAAAGTTTTCAAAATATCCATTAAATTCAAAGTTTTAAGTACCTATACCTTTATTGCTATAATAAACAAATAATGTTTGTCTAAATTGGAATATTAAGACAAATTTGCGTTCATGGATAAGGTCACGGTCCAAACGTTATATTTACATAATAAAACTACATTCCAGTTTGCGAAATAGCAAGTAACACATGGCGGACTCATCTGATTATGATAGTTGCATTACCGCAAGTTCTCGCAAGAACATCCGTAGTACCATTAGCAAACAGCCTACCGAATTTAGAAACGTTGAACTTTATAAACTGCGTATTTTGCATTATTTGCACAGCACCGCTGAGGTAATGCTTTTGTTTAATATTGAATTTTATTTGACATTCACATGTCTGCTCACAGCACAGTCAGTCAGTCACAGCTTCTACTTCTTTCAGTCCAGTCTCTTTTAACACAAATACTCGATATTTTAACTAATATCGTGATCGGGGAAATTACTTTATGCATTTGTCATTCTTTCCCGAACGTTTTTGGCCATAAGTGTAGTTTATAACACGTTTTAACACGAGGTGTTAGCAGGATACCTCGTGTTATAGGCCACTTTTTAAAATTAATTAAAGATAAAAAACATAAAGACCGGAAGAGCAATAATTGTTGCATACGTGCAAAACTATCT
The DNA here is from genome assembly GCA_018247575.1 of Eurytides lysithous rurik. Taxonomy (NCBI): domain Eukaryota; kingdom Metazoa; phylum Arthropoda; class Insecta; order Lepidoptera; family Papilionidae; genus Eurytides; species Eurytides lysithous. The sequence goes on along the minus strand of DWHO01000036.1, from coordinate 6,291 downwards.
ACATAAATTTTATTTCTTCTCAGTCATAGATGTGCGTTTATGAATATTGGTTTTCCATTAACTGTACATCATACCAAAAACACTTAGTTTATAGTAATAATTGTTTTCTTAGAAAACATTTTACTCAAATGGCGTGTCGTTTAAGACCATTGACCCCAAAAGTGAAGTGTGTATTAGCATTAACATAGTATATTAAGCTGCTGTCGTTGTTACGGCAAAATATTTTAACCTTAGATAGATGATAAAACACTGCGAAATATTGTGTCAAAAGATAACATAATATTGAAAGCACAAATTAACTCATTTATCGATAAAATGATTTGGAACTCAAAGTAGATTATACCACCTTAAGAATGTTAGATCAAGCTTAGTCCATATAAACATCAGAGTACAACAGGGATCAAAGCTTGGAACAATTCTATTTACCGTGTTTACTAATGATGTTATAAATTTTGTTACGATAAGAATTGACAATATACATAGATGTTGTTTTCGCAGATGCCACTAACGCTATAATAAATGATACATTGCGACCTTAAATTCAAAAGTAGTTTTAACTTTAGGCTATTTTAAAATGTATTGTTTAGCAAATAATTTAATGGTTAATGTTAAAAAAATATGTTATTTAAGTCCACGTTTCGAAAACAAAACAGACTTGACGTACATATTTATGAGTAATGAACAGATTTCCTAGGTAGATTCTATCAGGTGTCTTGGGAGTCCATATCGACTCTTTGCTATCATGGAGACAGGAACCCAAGGCTATCAAGGATTCAATTGGTTCGTCATGCTATGCACTGAGACTTCTCAGTGCATAGCAAGCTTGTAAATGAGATCACATTAAAGATGATGTGTTATGCGTTGATTAATTCAAAGTTAAAATACAGCACACTTTGCTGGGCGAATAACTATGACTACAATATTAAAATAGCTTTTACTTTTACAAAAGAGGAACATAAGAACCATGATACGAATATCACAAAGGGTATCTTGTAAAGAACATTTCAAAAAATTTGGGATTCTGATAGTACCAAGGCTCTACATATTAGTCGTATATTTTAAATATTTATCCAAATATATAAATGATTTTGATATGGAGGTGGAAAAAGATACCAAGGATCTTAAGTGCACCTTCCAACCCACATTAAATATTGTTAAACATTAAAGAAAACTTCAGAAAACGTATCGAAACGTTCAAAACTACAGACGCGTGTTGGCCATAAGCTGGGCTCGACTCTGACAAACGAGGAAGTTCTACGACATTCTACGACTATTTGATGATGTTAATTAGTATAGCATAACATTCATAAATATAATTCAAATACGATGTATGTTGTTAATGAATAAATAAATACTATACCCAAACACTCGGACCCGAATCTGATTTTCAATCCATGATATATATCTTCTCATACTAAATAAATACTTGAAGATCTAACGTCATATATTGTATAACGCGTTTTTAAAAATAGATTGACTTTTATCCATTAAGAAAAGTGTACGTACGAAAAGTTTGTTTATTCACAACATATATCTTAGCCTATTTAAGAAAAGTAGATCAAGGTCTGATCCAGTAATCTAATCAGAAACTGAAAGGTCGAATAATGTTTTGCTACTATTTTTTTTAATATTATAAAAATACGTCATACCTATATAAACAATATTACAGTATTCCAGATGGCTTCCAGATTCACCTCAATGGCTGATGTATAGTAAAAAAATTGGTTTAGCTGAAAAGATTTTGTACAAAGCCGCAATGAAGAATAAAGTAAAGCTATGCAGTGATTTTAGAATAAGACCGGTGAATCATAAGGTAGGGGCCTATCTTATAAATTTTGCTGTTTTTTTAATAGATATAATTTTATTTATAACAACCATTATTTACAATATTATAATAAATCATAACCGAAAAAATACTATTAAACTTACCCCGCAAGGCACGGTACCAAGAACATTGGCTGCGTTTCTCCGTTAATAATAATAATAAAATTATTTATTGTCTGACCTCAAACAAAGATTACAATAATTAAATAACAGAGATAATCTAAAGATTGTGGAAGCTGGTGTTTATACTAGATACAAAGACCTGTGTTACAAGACACCAGACCCCAGCCTCTTAGATTGATATTTTCAGTTTGTACAACATAAGTATATAAATTAACAGTCTAATAAGAAATACTAATAACAAAACAAGTAAGGAGCAGAGCATAAATAATGCAATATTACAAAATATTAATGCATTACGCGCATGCGCAAACGTTGGGAAAGATACAAAATTGTTTGTGTGGAATACCGGGTTAAAGAATGAGACTAAAGACAGGACCAAAGGGCTTTACAGCAAATTTCTTTTAACTTCTTTTTAAATTAGGACACAGTCGATATATATTAAAAATCAAAAAAAAAAAATAATGATTTCTTCCATACACGACTACCACACATTACACAATAAAAACTGTTTATCCCATTAACCGCCCGAGGCGTTACGTGGCGGTAAATAGAATAGAGATAATAGTGTTGTATGTACACCTGAGAAGGTACCATAAAATTGGCAATTGTTCTACCGCCAATCCAGAATGTGCAGGCAATACTGTGTCCCGGTTTGAAGGGCCACATGGTCAACGTAATTATTAGTCAAAGTGGCAGATCCGAGTCGGAGTCTACCTTTTTATGAATTAGTGCTATACGAAATGCTGAGTAGTACTATGTTGTTATAAACTTGTTGAGTGATGAGTTTCATCGCGAACCATTAGGCGCAAAATTGCTCGTTACGTCATCTGATTCCCTAAAAAGTTCCATAGCCAGCAATTAATGCATTAACATGCAAAAAATAAAGTAAGTCACAATACAGCCCCTCGGGGATGGAGAAAGAGGTAGGAAGGGAAATGCGAGAGGGAGAAAGGAAAGGGAGGGGGATGCGCCACCGGCCACCTCACTCACGGGACGAAACGCAGAAGCTAAAACACTTCCACTTTACGCTGATTTTCGGTGAGGTTGTGGTACTTATCCGGTTCGAGCCGGCCCGTTCATCAGGGGGTGCAGCTGCATGGCTCTACCACCGCAAAACCGTCATAAGGTACGATTACCGAAGAGTTAATTAAAACAAGCAAAAATGTCACGAATTCAAAATCCAGGTAGTCACAACCGCGGAGAAAACCAAAATATCACTCAAGAATGACTATGAGAAATGCAGCTGCAGATCGTGTCGATATACCTGATGAGCGTTAAACTTTAAATTATTTTAAACTTCAAGTGTCTTTGGTGGAGGAAACCTATAATGATATCATCTAAACGATTTTTATAGAAATAAACCGAACGAACGAAACATTTTCGCTTTCATTATTTCAAATAAGACACAAGGCACTCTTATAACTATTATTAGTTAGAGAATCAATAAACAATGAGTACATAAGAACATTGAACATTGAAAGATTATCATTAATATTAAAAGCAATCCTTGTTATTTTCAGGCTTATAACTCCATTGACGAAGAAAGAACGTGTATTAATATATTTTACAAGTATAACACAAGAGTACTTGTTATATTTACACTAATATTTTGGGCTCTGTATGATTTTTTATGGAGTTTTTTATACTTAACCACTAACAGCAATCATTGTCAAAAGTTTTTAGAAATCATAGGGTTTTTCAGCCTTTTTGGTTGTCTGTCACTGCACCTGTTAAAAAGGTTTAAATTAAAACATCTCCTCTTGGTCAATGTGGCTCTCGTGGGAATATCCACCGCAGGAATAAATATTATTAACCGTTTTCAAACACAGGTAAAACATAATATTTTTAGATAGGTTATCTTATTTTAAGCAAACAACACAGGTACAAAAAACTATACAGTTTAAATGCCTATAAATATTTTTATTTATAGCCACTTAAACTGTATAATTATTATACAATATTATATAATTATTATACAATGTCAAATTGTAAATAAGATATGTCACTTAGGACTAATCGAAACGATAAATAAATGCGTCTAAAAAAAGCCATTTGTCTATCGTTCTATTCAAACAAATTTTAACATAACCCAAATTCGGCTGTCAGGAGCACGATCATAGAGCGAATCTTATTTACTTACTTAATTTATATTCCACGGAAAATATCCGAGCCAACTTTTGATGTCAAGAACATCGATCATTCGTGCATTGTTAAAAATAACTGCGTTCCATTTAAGGCCAAGGTTGTAATCTTGGTGGTCGCTTAAAAGACTGAATGCGATCGATGCTGTAAGGCAGCCTTAACAGGCGGTCTTTTTACTACATAAAGCATAAACCTTATATCTACATAAAGATAATAGATAGCTATATAGACTTAATTATATTGGTGTGTTATTAACAAATAGCACACCAATATAACAATAAATACTATGATATTAGGATTATTAACACATCATGATGACAGGTTTTATTTGTTTTTTTTAACATAGCTTTTTTGTCTTGGGTTATAAAAATGATGCCGCTAATATAAGGTGCAAATATGTAGTATACAAAAGCGTTCTAAACACATAAACATTACGCGAACAGACGCTCAGGGGCGGAAAAAATATTTATAGTTCGGATTAAAATTTATCCCGCATTGGAATCGAACCCACGACTTGTGACGTCGAAGCTAATAGCTTAGTAATTGATCCAAACGGGTCATCAAATTATATTAATAATTATAAAATTATTTTAAAATCCATATCATTTTATGTACGTTTATATATATACATCCGTACTATTCTAACAATTGATTCGACCGCTTCGCTTCCCTTACAATTTATTTTCCCTAATTATAATGACACATCCCTGGCTGCCGTAGGAACAATATATGTCATAAAACATAAAACTTAAGGACTAAGCCACACATGGAAAATATCACTCATAACATTACCAAATGTTATATAACTGTTCAATTTTACCGAATAATAGTATCAGTATAATTACTGGGCATCGAGAAATGACATCTCATATCATTGAATGGTTATATTCTATTGCAATACTGTGAGGCAAAGTGCTGTTGCGTCTATTTATCAAGCCTACTAGCCCACAAAAGAATAATTTTAATAATTCATCTAATAATAAACTTTTTTATAATATCACTCTGTTCCATTGACCATCGTTGATGTCAATGGAACAGAGTGTTTTAGTTTGTCAATTATCTTTTCAGTACAAAGATTTAGAAATTATACAATCTGCTACACTTGGCATTGGAATGATAGGACATTCCTTACTCCTTAATATAACACCCCGTCTTTTTGCAATTAATATTCGGGCAACGATTTTCGGATGCTGCCATTTATGCGGACAGCTTGGCACGATAATATGTTACCTTCTATTATTTCTGGACCTAACTGATCACAAGTCATTTGTACTTATTCAAATTGGAGTGACTTTTGCGCTATCGGTATTATGTTGTGTAATTCCCGATGTTGACGGGCGTGAGCTTCCTGATATCATAGAAGACATGGATTATTTTTCTGAGTAAGTTCACTTTTCCCGATTCTTCATTGTCCATCAATCATGCCGTAAACAAATATTATATATACCGTAATGAGCAAGACACAAAGTTGATTTTTTTTTAACTTTCACTTTTGTATAAGAGTCATACTCTTCATTATGCTTAATAATAGCTAAACAACGTTAACAAAAACGTGCGGGAAGAAAGAAGATTAAACTAAAGTCACACAAAAAAGTCGTCGTCATTGTTTCATATTATTTAATATTAACAATACTAGTAACAGTACTAGTACGTAGTGTTTTAGAAAATACTGATTTTAATCGTTTAATTATTGCCATATTAACGGAAAAAATATATACACGCTGACTGGTAAACAACCGTACATATTTAAGGACACAATAGTTCCTTAACGCCATTAGTGTAATAATATTCAGAAAATTTGGTCACCCTCGCGGTCAATAGCAGCACGCTAACGAGTCTAGTCTTTTTGATACTGTATATATGGGCGCCACTTGCCACCCATCGGCAATAACTCTCAAGTTAACCTTTTTGTTTATGTGTGTAAAGTATCGACATCTATCATCTTTTTACGGTGGTAGAGCCATGCAGCTGCCATGCAGCGGATAAGTACCACGACCTCACAGAAAATCACAGTGGAAATATTTTTGCTTATTCGTTTCGTCCAGTGAGTGAGGTGGCCGGTGGCCCATCTCCCTCCCTCCTCTTCCTCTCACACTCTTTTCCCTACCTCTTCCGTTCCCTCTCTTCTCCTCCCTCCCTTTTTCAAAAATTCCCCCCTTAAAGGCTGGCAACGCATTTGCAACTTCTGTAATACTGCAAATG
>DWHO01000035.1:0-32056 GCA_018247575.1 Eurytides lysithous rurik | reverse complement strand
TCCACGGATTAGGCGATCCGATGAAGCTTTACAGAGCCGCATAGGCTAAAAGTGTCAACGTCAGTTAAGATAAGATAAGAAGATAAGAACCACTGCCAATGTATTTTTGTTGTGTTAATTTGAACTTTCTTATGACCAAGTGTCGTAAGAAAGTTCAAATTTCTATTAATTGATTTTATAGCAAGAACGACCATCATTCCTTTTTCTCTACAACCTATGCTCACAAATTTAACAATTTTCATTAAGATTAGAATAAACGTTAACAACTTTAATCGCTTCAGTATAAAGAATATAAAAGAACTCATAAAAACAGTTAAACAAACCATAAAGCGATATAAAGCCCTAATGAATGAATGAGAAATCGTTTGAATACATTAAACGGCCGGATCAGTTCGATGAGCGTGCATTAAACAGTTAATGATGACGCAGAACTAGTGGATTTGAATAAAAATCGTCAAAGGTACAAATACAGGCACACTGACCCACTGTTTCGCGTAAAAAAAACACCATTCCGCGGCGCCGCGTCACTATAGTTTTTTCCCGCGCGTTCCGAAAAAAAAAACAAACCAAAATGGCGGTCGCTAATACTAGCACAATGTAACGAATCGTTATTCCCTGTTACCGTGAGTGTGTTAGTGAAAGCATTTTTTTTTCATCTATTCTTCGCGAATACACATGTGACCAATGTTCGGTGTCTTATTTTGAATATGTTTTTATACAAGTTCTTTTTAAGACTTGAATACTAATGATTTGTTGCGACTATGGAGCTGGTAAATGACGACCTCTGAACCGTGACAGGTTTTGTCATGCGTCAACATCGAAACATTGTCTTGGAATAGTCGTATGGTTAAAGTATATATTTTGTCTTTAACTGTTGTGTTTTAACTCAATATTAAGTATATTATATTATTATATACTCAATATTAAGTAGAATTTTTAACAGTAAAGTGGGTTAGCAGGTAAAAAGCTTGATTTGTTACTACGTTTTCGACGTTAAACTATTTTCGTTTTGCGCTATAGTGTTACGCTGCCTATCGTAAGATAGATGAGAAAAATGTGAATATGCATTTTAAAAAAAGCTGTCATCGTCTTATATTATTTTAGAAAAAAAAATAAAATAATGTTAACCACAGATCCAGAACAATTATCTGTAGTTAATACTAATATTTTTCCTGGGTGGGAATCGAACCTAAACCTGCGATACCGAAGTAAAATAAATCCTTGATAAATTTATTAAGGAAGAAACGCTTATTAATAAAATACAAGTACAAGAAAAAAAGGCAGGCTCCGGTGCCTTGAACCCGTCACTTTTTTTTATAAATCGTCATATAAAAGAAAGGACGAGGATTTCAAGATCTCATTTTGATCATTAAAAAAAAACAAAATTTCAACCACTAGACAGTATCTTAACCGTGTGATATTTTAACACCATAAGTTGTTTGTGTGTTTATAAATATCAGCCCTTTAGACACCTATGTACCCTATTTAATTAGAATGGCTGAATTTTTCCCAACAAGCTAAGATTGCAAAAAATAACAAAACGCCTCGTACGTTCATTTTTGTTTTGTTGTCTTTGAGATTATTCACAGATGCAGCAAGATTTTAAAATTAATCCGGCACAGGCAAGGAACAAAATGAATAAACTTTCATCACAATATATTTAAAAAATATGCTTCACCTATATTAAAATAATTCAAGACACAATTTCAAAGCATTGGATAGATCGATGAACGAGATACTTAGTAGTACATTACTACTAACACAAATATGTTAGTGAGAAAGGGCTGAAGTTCGGATATTTATAAGTTTTGAAAAATCAACTTAGCGACCACTACATTGTCAGTTATTCTAAATATTCCGCTATGTAAGCTTTGCTGTGTGCGTCATTTCAAAGAGTAATTTTTTTTTCTCTTTTTTTTTTTTTATGTAGTAGGCTGACAAACGAGCAGGAGAGGGAGGGAGGATGATCGAGGGGGAAAGGGAGGAGGAGGAGCGGGAACAAGAGTAAGAGAAGGAATGAGGAGAGGGAGGGGATGGGCCACCGGCCACCTCACTCACCGGACGAAATTTGGAAGCAAAAACACTTCCACTTCACGCCGATTTTCTGTGAACTCGTGGTACTAATCCGGTTCGAGCCAGCCCATTCAGCAGCGGGAACAGCTGCGTGGCTCTAACACCGTAAAGTATCTTCTAAATATACTTATTATATCTCAGTGGGCGATGATAAAATTGAACTCCCGAACTTGCTTACAATTTTAACAGGGCACACCCAAGCAGTTTTTGATGAAACCTCGTGAAATAGTTTATAATAATAATAATTTATACACTTCAATCCACGATACAACAGGTTTTATGTTACCATTTGATTACATAAGATACAGGCTAATACACCATGGGAGATTTTGCTTGCTTTAAACGCTTTATATACTTAAATTCGATTTTACATAGTCACACTGTTATTCAATATAATTTTGTCAACGAGTGGACCTAGCAGTGGCTAAGTAACGCAACCGCGAAAAAATGTACAGTAAGATAATTATCATTTTTAGGTGGTCGCGTGCGCTCTGAACCGGACTGAGAGCAGAGGCGCCCACTTTCGCGATGATTTTCCTACCCGCATTGACGAGATGGACTATACGAAACCGACTCAAGGACAGGTAAAAGTGTAAAAGTAAAAAATGTGAGATTACGGTCGGTAAAGTAACCGCCACACCATTAATATCAAACGTTTGATGGTAATCTGCCACTAGTTGAACCGCTTGTTTTCATTGCATTTTGCATTGTTACTATTAAGCATTTGTTGAACTTGATTAATTACTCCATCTCATAGCGCAAAGTGATCTACTACTATTGGCGGCAATACGGCCTTATTCATAGAGTTAAAATAAACCTAAAGACTCGCAATAGTAAGATTGTCAAAAAGTGTTGTTCATAAAAGCCTTAAGCCCTGAAGTGTTGTATGAACCTATTATTGGTAACTGCAATTATCTCAATTTAGATTTTTTATTATTTATTTCTTTTATATTTAATCTTCATTTTCTATTTTTGTTGAAATAATGTAACCCGCTTAAAAAGTAAAAAAAAGTTAAGGAGGCAACACGAAGCTCTGATTAGCGGGGTCGCGCCGGATTGGCCAGCCGTCTAGCGCGGAAAATCTTCGTGCTCAAAATTTGACGCGTCTAAGAAAAAAGGTGTCAGTCACTTTTTTATAGAGCACGGAGGGAGAGACAATTGTGCACCTTTTGTAAAGTTTTCCAACTCAAAGCAAAAGTTGTTTCGTGATCGAGTATTCAATCGGAGTGATCTCACTTACACTCTCACAGAGTCAAAGAAACCAAAACTCTAATATAACAATGACATAAGCTAAAAAATGGCCAAATCTCCACAGCTGATTAAAATTTTGATTCTTTCAAACTACGCGCTACTTACAACGACAATGTCGTAATTTCACACGGTTGTCAGCATATTGAAACTTCATATAATCTTTTTCTACTTTTGTAAATTCCATCAATGTCCTAATCATTAAATGACAAAGAACCTCTTGAATTGACCGTTTTTTATTGCTATAAACTGTTTTTGCTTATCTTCATATTAATATTTAATGTGAGGAAAAAAGAAACTTATCGTCTAGGATGGTTGGAGCCCAATTAGTTAATAGTAAATTTACAGTTTGGATTTAAGTTTGTAAATATTTTATCAATACATTAAATAGGCTATATGATTTAAGCAAAGATTTAAATCTAGTAACTACAGTGGACTTTTCCAATAAATTTACTTAACTTAGTCACCACAGATAATAAATTTATTAGAAGCACTTAATTTCAGAAAGGTTTCCTTTAATACTTTTTAATTGCAACATTTTGATATATTACCGAATTGGTACGACATATTAGTTACAGAAGCTTTTTGGAACATTTATGAATTTTATCGAACGTTTTATAAGCTTTTTAAGCACTTTAAACGTTTTATATATCGTCAGTTGTCTTGTTAGGAAGTTTTTCGGTAGAATTATTTCTACATTTGATGCTTTCTTGTTCATGACTTCTGCTGTCCCCAACTTACAGACGGTGAAGCCAATCGAGCAGCATTGGAGGAAGCATAGCTTGTCCGTCGCTGACCTCAACACGGGTAATGTGACAATCACCTATCGACCCGTCATCGATACGACCCTCGACGATGAGGTCGCAACCATACCTCCCGTGCCGAGAGTCTACTGATGCTCAAACCTACGCCGTTGATTTTTTATCGGCTTTAATGTATCGCTTATTAAAATAATTACTCTTAGATTGCTATGTGTTTTCACTTTATAAAATAAATAAATCGTCATCATAAAAACTTTTCAGTCTTGGTTTATGCTGTTTCCGAAAAGTGTTCCGTATTTAAATCTAGTATTTTCGCTCTGGAACTGTTGAAATCATGTTGATCTACTTAATTTAAAATTGCATGGACCACCAATAAGTTCCTGCCTGAATCGTTGCTGGATTCGTATCCTCGAACGTACTTCGGATATGGCGCATTTGTACGTCCTGTAATCCGTAGTGCAAGGGGAGGCGAAACAGATTGAAGATGGACTAGATTTGCTTATTCTATTACTGTGATGTGTATCGTATAAAATATTTAAAGCATTGTTGTTTCTCTCCTTCCGATAATAAAAAAAACATATGTAAAGAAAAGGATTGATTTTAAGATGTTTTAGAAGGCAAATAGATGAAATGACATATTAAAAATAATGTAGAGAAAAGGTGCAACATTTTGCTATCCAATTAATCGAGTGGTCGGCCACCATACACCAACCCTAATAAAAAAAACAACAATACAAAGTCATTGCCCGGGATTGCGCGCGATTTAAACCCACGGTCTAAGATTTGTCAAGAGCGGGCCACCCACAATTAAGACAGTGCCGTAAATTAGCCTTGTAATACTCAGCTAATTGCAACAATACCTAATTTTGCTTTGACACATACTCTGGACAATAAATCCGTAATCTTGATCGTGGCGTCGAAAGTCATTTGTCAGTGTAATATCTTGAAACATATAGGGTATTTGGTATATGATAATTAGTAAATAGAAGTGTCCTTCATAAAAAGATTACTTTCGTTCATACAAACAAAATTTTAAGTCCTCGTAAAGTGTTATTATAAAATTAGTGGAACGAATTACATGTAGAGTTATCCTTTAGGAGTGCTATCTACATTTCTCTTTTATAAATAATTACACATGCATATACGGGCCTAGCAGGCGCTGCAACGTTAAGTAAATAGAAAAATATGTTTAGCTTTTCCTTTAATTTTGGGTTAGGTTAGTAATCCTTGCAACCTGCACAGAGTAGACCAAACCAACTCACCAAAGTTTCGTCATATTCGGTCTAGAACGGTAAAAAAGATGTTATTTACTTTCACTGGCGTAGGGAAACCCCAGTCACCTTTTGATGCACTTCCGAAGCGTCGCAAGTCTTGGTTTGTACGGATTTACCTTTATATTTTTTTATTTTGGATTTAACTTTTTAAAATGGGTTGATACAATTTTCCTTGCATATACTATCCGATTGAAATAAGGTAAAAACCGCCATAAAAGAAACGTTACGTGTTTTATTTCAAAATTCACCTGTATAATAATAATTCAACTGGCCTAAACACTGTGGTTTTCCGATGACAGGAGTCGACACAATTTCTTTCTACTGCATTTCGCCCATTATTTATACTCCAACCCCAATCTTTTACTTGCCGAATCGATGATCCCATATCCCCCGGCTTGTGTCGCTTGACCGCTTGGGCTTCCAACGTCTGTTCTCGTGCCATCTGAGTTGTTTCGGCCGGAGAGGGGTGGGGGAGCTCATTTTAGGCTGGTCGTGTTCCCCGTGCGTGATGGCCCCACCTTAGCCAGGTGTTTGGAGTTCATCATATCCAATCTTCCAACATCGCCTCGCCTGTCAATTAATAGCATCGAATGCCGTGTACTCTTTTGTTTTACTCAATAGCACTCCTATTAAATAACCTGACCGAGCGTAATCGATTTTCTGACAATACAACAAGGCGATAGTGTAAAACAAACGATATGATTTACCCAGAAATCTTGTATAGAAGTAGACGTAGCTATTTTAGCTTCATGACACTGTTTAATTTAAAAAAAATATATCGTTTTAACTGGTGCTATATATAAAGCGTAAACAGGCTTGACACAGTAACATATAACAGTTTAAAATACTTTCTTACCTTAATTTATGTTCTGTTAATATCATACTTGAGACTTAGATATATCTTTGACTTAAATATCGTAAGATAGATCTAATTTAAAACAAAAGTGTTGTATTTGAAAAGTACAACAATCCGGTTAGGTTGACTTACTGTCTATCCTTAGAATAGGTTTGAGTTTTGCGTCTTTCGAGAATTCATTATAGGCGCGATAGAGTATGCAACTTCGCGTCTCCGTCGCTGAAAATTCATACACAACGCCGTTCAATAGCAAAACCTCTATACTCAATCTTATACGTGAGGGTAAGAGAGATTTAGAAACTCTTGTTATTAAGTACCATAATATGCGATATCTTTAATCGATTTTAATCGAAAAAATTTAAAAGCTTTGTGGAAGCGATAGACCAGATTCATTCGAGTTAAGATGGCCATCTCGTAGATCTATGACCTATTTGCTTCCTATATTGACAAGGTATTCAAGACATTAATACATATAGATTGACAAGTCGGTGAAGTAAAATCCATCTTTTGAAGGGAAAGAAATTGTATGAATGTTGAATTCGCTCTATTATAACACTATAATTTATCTGATTATTCTTACTTGACGTTATTTACGTTTAAATTGTCGTAACTGACAAATAGACTTGTGTAACAATATACAAGAAACACTACACAGCAACAACTAATAATTGCAAAAACATTTTGATTTTTTTGTGTTTTAATTATTCCTAGAGAAAACACTGATTACTTCGTTAGTCACCGTACGAATCCCGGGTGTCTTTTTCTGTGAAATCAAGGTTGTATACTATATAATAACTGAATACGAGTATTTTTTTTGTAATAGACTATTAGTGAATAATCCTAATGCAATTTCTTCCTAATGCATTCTCTCTAAATATAAAATTATAACCGTTTCAGCTGGAATAATTAATTTATGTTTCAAGTTCTTTATAGATATGTATGTCTACTCTATCGAGATATAATTCCTTACTTGCAATTGATAAGTAATTGCAGTTTTTTCCGCTTTTATGTTACTGCGATCATTATTATTTAGGCCTAACACAGTGTTTAAAAGCTTTTAATAATGCCATTGGGAGCTTTTTCTTAGTCCACCAGTTGAATATTCCTACATCGGAGGACGATGAATAATAGACAAAGGTAAGAACATCTTCATATTTGAATTATATTAAATCCCCGCTACTATAGGAAAAACGATATCAAAGTAGGCTCTAAATGGCACAACTCCGTCAAGTACAGAGCCTCCATGACGGTGTTTCCACATGAAGGCTGTGAATGACTAAGCAAGAGTAGGCAATTATAATTGTTCAATGAAAGCGCAGCGAGTAATCAACTAGGAGGGGAGAGGCGGATCGGTCGGCCCCTCTTGACGCCTCCGTAACGATAAAAGTCACTTTAGCTCCCTAATAAGACAGCCGTGTTTATTTGCCTTTGAATTTTTAATCCGCAGCGCTGAGTAAACAGGGGAACTTGTAAGATTAAAGCTTTCTAATCGTGTTAAAGTTGGTATATGACAGCAATATAATAGAAACAAACTGTGTGTCATTTCAATTAATTTTTAACTATGTAGCTAACTGCATCTTTGACTTCAGTCGATTTGTATTCGCGCACGAGCCATCCATGAGTTTTCCTAAATCAGTCGATGAGAATGTTAATATGCGTAAAGTGAAAGTGTTTTTCCAGTCTCCTTCTCTTTCTCTTTCCCTGCAAAAACTTCCCATCTTGAAGGCCGGCAATTCGCGAAGCGTTCGACGTTGCGAATATCCAAGGGCAGCGTTTATTACTTTCTATCAGGTGAGCCACTCGCTCGTTTTGCCCGCCTATCCATATAAACATCCCTTTATAACATAATTACTATATGTTATAAAGGGATATAACATCTAAGAACTCAGCACAAGTGCAGCACAAGGCCGTGAAAGTTGTTTATATGGCACATTACAGTATGCATCGTATGTTAATTAGTCTATAATATATTTAGTATTATATAAAATTGTTTGACTGGCCCGTTGGTGTAGTGATTAGTGCTCCTGACTGCAAATCCGAGGGTCGTGGGTTCGATTCCCACCCAGGACAAAATATTTGTGTGATGAGCATAGGTATTTGTTCTGTGTCTGGTTGTTGTTTATCTATATATGTATATATTTAAAAATGTATAAGTATGTATGTCAGTTGTCTAATTACCATAGTACCGGCTCTGCCTAGATTGGGACCAGATTGCAATGTGTAAAATGTCCCATGATATTATTATTATTATTAAATATAACTTCTGTTGCACCTGCCACAGTTTTTCTGCACGCCCCGAGTTGACTGGTAGAGAATGCCAAATGGCATTAAATCCACCTTTTGGTTATACCTTTTATTGGTTTGCGATAAAGCTTAAGTAAATAAAAAATATATAAAAATTACATAGTGTTGTTATGGAAAAGCGTATAGCTTGGCATCTGGGGTTCGATTTGCCAGTTAAGTCACTGTGTCACCTTAAAAAATCTATAAGCGTAGCTGTTCTAAGCATGCGCACGGCATTGTTCGCAGAGATTTTGATTCCATTTTTATTGAAATATATTCTTAGTCACCACATTTTCTGTTGTCCTGTTGCTTCTTGGCTTGACGGCTCAAAGAGCCAGCAAACATACTTTTGAATTTATACTATTAAGCGAGATTATATACACATTTTGCGCATAGTTTAGTGTAGTGCTTCTAAAATAGAACTATCCGATCGCAGTCGATACCAATTGCGGCACGATATTCCAAACCGCCGCAAAAATTGGTGTGTCTATCGCTTTTGAATCTATCTGATTTATGGTTAATTTAATATATAAAAAAAACATTATAGCCATAAGGATCTTGGTTATTTATTTTTCATATGAAATGACAGAACTGAAAAAAAAACAAAAGTAATAATTCAGAGCAGACGTAGAACATGACACAAGCATTATGATCCATGACACTTTGCGACACTGTATCGATCAACTACTGAACAGTGTCGCTGAGCGAAAATGAAAGCTTTTCAATTGATTAATATTTGTTGCCATTTATCTAATCTCCAATTCTATCTACTTTTACTTTTACGCTTGCTGGCTTATAATATAAGATATATTTCTTTTATACTCTTGTTCGTTGTCGTTCATGTTATTTCGATATAACAAAATTTAAATAAAATTCGAATTTTAGTCTGATATTAACTCATAGTATTATATTACACTTATAAATCTCTCTAAAAATTCCGATTTAAATTGTAAAGTAAATTATCTTGCTTTGTGTTATAACTCTTAAACACTTGTTATAAAGATACGGAAGAACGAGTCTTATTTTGTTATCTCATTAACTGGAGTTTATAAAAATTAACAAATGGATGAGTCTTTTGTCTTTGTTTCTGGCTTTGTCTTTGTTTCACATAGCCAAGGGACTGCAACATATATATGTTGAGGAACGAGATAATTTACATTTTATTCCATAAAGTTTTAAGAAGAAAATTATATCCTGACGGTTGCTTTAAAATACATACTTTGTAAAAAATTACTTGACCGATAAAATTTATGAAAAACGGGTGCAATCACGCAGAAAATGCTGCAAAAATTGAGATTCACAAAAGCGAAGCCACGGCTAAATTTAATTACGACTCTAAGTGTAACATAGGTTCCACACTTTAGGTACCTCTACTCCTACCCTTTTCGCACTTTTCTTGTCTTTCTTAACTAAGCTATACTTATTCATATATATTGGTTCATATTCTTGACAAAATTGTTATAACAATATAAACCGACTTTTATAATGGTAGCAGTTTTGCAAATAATAAATTTGTAATTTGCTTCTTATGACAAAAGTTGTGGTATTCATTATAGTAAATTATTAATAAAGAACTATTTATTTTTATTAATGCGACGATATCCTAATTAAGACATCGAAATTTGTAGACAGCATTGTTATGCTGTCATTACTAAATCCTTATTCTGTGCGCACATCGTTATTCTGCGGAATAGCATAGTTCCGCACAGTAGCATTTCAAACGTGTGTGCGTGCAGTTGCTTTTCATAGCTCCAGGCTTTTCATAAACTTTAACACACCACTCTTTGTGTGATAAGGATCGTTAATTACAACAGCACCCTCCTATAGCACATATCAAGTATAATACAGGCTCGATTCGTGACGATCCCACTACCGCCGCACGCAGAGGCGGCCGTCGACCGAAAGGAATGCTGCGGGGGCATCTCGCGACTATCTCCCGGGGGCTGTTAATCCCGCGCAGGCGAGCCCAGGCCACGCCCCTGGGCGTCGCCGCACCCCCAGACGACCACCCCACCCCCACGACGCCAACCACGACCGGACGACGCGCCAGCTATTATCCCTGTTTCCTGTCCGCGAGCGCTCGCTTGCTCCGCCGATCTATCGATTGTTTGTTTTTTTTTCTATTCGCCCTCCGTGCGCCACGCGTAAACAAGACAGATACGCGGCCCTTCCGAGTGCTTGACGCGACGTGTCCGGCACGACGCCCCGCCGGTGAGGCGCCGTCGGTTGTAAAATGGACGGACAAGGGGTTCGCTCGCAATGCACCGCCGCGTTCATTGATTGAAGGTAAGCCGCAGACGTCAGCCCGATCTTCGCTTTCGTCTTAGATTTATTCGACCACGGACCACGACCTTGTTTCGGGCTTGGATTTTCTTTCATATTGTGCAGATAGTTATTTTTTAAAGCTAGCTTTTTTTAGTTTCCTTTAGTATATTTATTTCTGCCGTTCAACCAAGGATGAATGGAAGTTTAACCGCGATCCGTTTAAAAGTTTAAAGCTCACTTAAGCACTTGACTGATTCTTCATATGCGTTTTAACGAGTTTACGCTGTAGTTTGTAACGTACTTAAATAAATCTACAACCAACATTAAAGAATATCGTAATATTTTTTTTTTAATTTGCGTATGTACAATAAATTTGGGGATAACGTTTTATTGCCCGATTCAATTTTTAATAATGATACAAATATGGTCTCATCAAAAAATATGTCATGTTTAATATTACGGATAAAAATCTCTGTGTGCCTGACATTGATTTCATTTCATAAAAAATGTAAAATAATTAAAATAATATAAATAATAAAAGTTTTAATTTATGTATCTGAAAATGATGTGCTACTTTTTATTACCTCAAACCAAATGCTAAGAATTTGGAAACGTAAGTACAATAATATTCTGAAACCCATTTGTTGTAAGGTGGACGTAAAGTCGATTCCAGCTCTTGGTCCTATGTCATCTAAGTCAGAAACATTGTTCAACATAAAGCTTTAAAAACCAAATACGAAGAAACAAGTAGCACTGTTAACGGCGTAAATTGTTTTTCCCAAAGTTGACGTAAAAATATCTAAAAGCGAAGAATAAACACGACTTTACAATGTGCTCAAAAATAATTCCATAGTATACCATATTATACAAACCTACTTAGCGAATTTAAAACTCTTAAACTTAAGTTTAAAACTGACCAGTTATTTCGTAGAACATCCAAAATAATCGTGAACTGCAGTGACGTAGGAAATTAAAAAAGAATTAACCTGAGATAATTCGTAGAGCACTTTTATTAAACAAGATAACGTCACCATAAATCCACTTGTTATTATATGGGTATGTAAGTACAGTCGGCTACATTAATTAATTCTGCAGTGATTTATGCGATTATTATTCAACCATGGAATACAACGGCGCTGACTTCAAGTACCCGACTAGATTTATGCCGGTATGTTAATACAGGTTGATGCCGCGGAATATATTCCGTCTGCCTACTCACCGTTTACACCGCGCTATCTTTTTAGGCGACGGACTGTGTTTTTGGAAAATTTTGCAGTCTGTTGTTTGTGCAATAAATAAAGATACGAGTTTAGTGCTACCGATTTAATTAGTGCTACAAATTTAATACTTAATGCCTTACAAATATATTTGTAAAAGTAAAGATATTCTTCATTTACATTATTTCTACGCAGGATTGTATATAATGTTTGTTCTTAGATTCTATTATTTTTCACAATTTTGTAAGTCATTTCACCGACAAGCAGTAACGTTAAAGCTCTATTGTTGCGCGTAAGTTTATAAAAGTGTACTTGTATACAACTTGAACATAAATTGTTTACGCACAAATTTTAAAAGCATTTTTTTTTTGGTAACAACTTACATTTTGATTTTGAAATATTTAAAATTTGTTAGAAACTGTAATTAAACTAATGTGAAGTCATGTTAAGTAACGCTTAGGATAATTAAAAAAGCATTTGTTTAATGATTTACTTTCCAAGACATTTTCACATAAGCAAAATCATTAATTACCTAGCGTATTTCTCTGTTCTCTTCTTTCACGAATTTTAATTGTGGATAAAGAATAAGATCCTTTCGAGCCAGTATAAGAAGTCAAACCATATTTATTTTACTAAAATTTGTAGACTGTCTTAGAGAGCCTTTTTTTTATAAACGGTTCCTTTTTTATACAAAATTAAACGATTGAAGGTTTATTTGCACATTGATGATAAGAAACGCTGCGATGTTATTCATCGATTGCGAACTTAGACTTTCTGTTACTTTTATTTACAAAGATTTGGTGTAACAATATACTCTTATCTATTTTTAGCATAAAATGATAAGACCGTTTAAACTGTTCATGATTGACGGACAACACAAAAATTTTATATAACATCACATCTTGAAACTTTCAAGTAATACAGATATATAGAAGCTTCTTATAATACTGACATTTTAAAGAGCTTATTAAATGCCGAAAAACGTTTTTTTTTCTAACCAACTTAAATGTTGGAAAATTCTCATATAATTTTGTCTGTTTGTATTCCGCCAACCCGCCATTTGCTATTCAATGATGATTCTTTTGTAATGGGTTTATTGTAACATAGTCTTCTATTAATAAAATTTAGGTGACGTCTTAAAATAGATAAGTTAGATAAAATTGGTTTTAATTTTTTATGAAAATTAACTTATCCAATTAATCTCAAAACATGACGTTAAAAGTCATCGTGTATTATGGAGTTTATTTAGGGTTTATTAGAGTGTATTTGGAGCCTAAGTAATTAATTTTTCAACAATCAAATCCTTGAAGGATTCTTCCCCTTCCATAATATAGGTTCTCGTTGGCTCCAGACAATATACAAAACTATTTATAGTTTAACTGTGTGTTAAATGTCATGCGTTATACCCAACCCATTAGCGGAAACTACTGCATAGCTTTTCTGAGGTGAACTATTTGTTAATATTAAAAACTATCCGATCCAACATCACCTCAAATAAATCATCGCGAACGTGAAATATGATATAACGCCATGAACATAATCCATGCCTCCACGTTATTAATATAGAGTTTATTTTTAATTTCTGCCTTCATACTAAAATTATAAATTTTGATTTAGTTTTTATTTCAATCTACGCATACGGGATAGCATAAGCTATATCCTAAAATTTAAAAGTGGTATGCTTGGTTCCTGATTTAATTTGGAAAGTTACAAGGTCCCAAGACGGGTCGGGAAGGTCGATGCTTCTTTCTTATTTCAAAATTAAAATATATTTATTCAAACGGGCTTTTGCAAGCACTTTTGAAACGTCATTTTTACATCTCAGTTTGTGAGTAAGCTAGTGCTATTTAAATAATCTTACGAAGTCTCCAATGGCCTCAATTTCCTGATTTCAATAGCCTTATGAATCATTCTGGAAAGAAATCGTTGTTCTTTAACGGAGATTTATCATTATTATTTAGTTTTATAAGCTTAGCTTATAATGAACATAGTGTCTACAATATTAATAAATGTGAATGTAAAAATGCATGTTTGCGGTTATATGCTATAAATTATTGCCAATTTGTAATCTGTTCTGTTGTCAATTTATTTTTACCATTACACAAAAATACACGTTTGATAATTTGTACAGAGATGCGATCGCATTCTTATGCACAGCTTTAGGCACCAAAGATATGTCATAATTGTTTTAAGAAGAAGCTTCAGTTTTGAAACTCTCTCTAATTTAATATTTATTGCAAACCCCCTGTTATAAGCTATGGTTTCGCCAAAACCCCTTTTTGTGCTTTGTTCCAAACTGATTTATAAAAATCTAAGTTGTAGTGATTAATAATTTTCATCACAAGATTATATCTTCTTATATTTTACCGTTTATGGTGAGTAATCACACATTACTATTACTTACCATTGTATGTAATATGGGTATAATTATAAATAGAGGGACAACGTTTATACATACATACATATACATACAAACAAAAAGAGAGAGATTATAAACAAAATTTGCGATAACACAGTGCACCGAAACCTGTTTTTGTGCGGTCTTCTTTTATACGGGTTTTTATTTGTGCGGTTTTTATTTTTTCAAAATCTCCTATATACACCGCACTAAAAAACCGCACAAAAATAGGTTTGAGTGTAGTCAAAATCGACCAAACATTGGTTTGCTTTGAAGAGTATGTTCCTTGCATAATCTTTTAACATAGACTATGATGCTATATTTCAGGCTTCTCCGTCCACTCTGCTACTGTAGGTGTATATAGTTTTATTTTCGTATAAGTATATAGATTACTTTAATAAAACCAAGGCGGTTTAAATGGTGTTTGTATGTTAAGTTTAAGCACTATCAATAAAACCATCATCATATCGCACTCTCTTTGTACGTTTACGATTATATACGATCTTGGTAAATATTTTCCATCTAATCACTATTTTATACCCACTCCCCCGAGTTGTTTGACTGCACGTTTGCACAAAAAAACCTTTAACGTGCAATGTTTCGCAACTCTACACGTGAAATATATCACTAGATATGTTTAGCATATGTATAACGCTAACATCCTGGGGGATACATACAAATTTTTGAATGAATCTCAAGATATGTTTTTGTCTGTGTTTTTCTATTGACTGCAAACTTGTCGTTGTTTTTGTTTATCCCTCTCAACGCCAGACTGCTATTTTGTTGTAATATAAAAAATAACTTTTCAAAAACCTCATTTAACTTGTTTACCAAAGTAGTTAGTAAACATGGATTGGAATAAACTAAATTTAATTTTTAAGTACTCTCGTATGCATGCCGTGTTTTTTTATTATTGTAGACATTTGTTTTTCCATAAACGCTATACTCCTAGACAAAAATGTTATATCTTCCTAATCACTAGAACTCATTATTTGCCAATAAAATTGTGAATATTTCGTAAAGCATTAAGTCCAACTTTTGTAGTTTTAAAGGTAATTGTAAAAAAGTATAGATAGTAACGAGAAAATTAATAAGATTTTCTCAATTAAGTATGGAAACAACTAGGCATTTACGACATCTCTCAAACTATTTGATGTCCCACTCCATAAATTCTGTGGGCGTACCAAATTTTTATAATAATAATGTCTAGAACTTGCCAACATATGTATGTATAACTATTACGGGCGACACCTTTATTATTAGTAAAATTACCTTTCGCCCTCAATTCTAATGGGCATTCAAACTTTTAATCAACGAAATACTAAGTGTTATGTATGTTACATAAGCGATAATATTATTCTATAAAGACATATATGTGTTGGCTCTAATCGGTTTCGTCTGAAAATACTACAATAATACATAATCTATCAATTTATTACTTTAAATTATTCTTAAACAGTACCAAATTAAATATTAAACATCGCCTCTCCTCAAAATCAGACTTATTTGTATAAAAAAATGATATAAATGATATAAATTTCATGGTTAATAAAAATAACATAAATGTGAAAGTTACAAATCTTCCAAAGCATGATAGGAACATCGAGATAGAGATTAATTCAGTGAAGGGTCAGTATTTGAACTTTATCCCGAAACTCCGGCCCCGATTTTGCGCCCGGCTGATCGTGTGATAAGTGTTTTAAGTCACCGCCGTAAACCCCGCGCTGTTTTTCTTTCTTAGACTGACGTCAACAATTTTTGGCTTGAATTATCTCCATTGCACTACCGAAGGCTTCAAAGTTTAGAATTTTTTTGAAAAAGAATTTTGCGCCTTCTGAAAGCGTCTATTTGCACCATTTTAGGTTAAAGTTAAAATTTATTGAAATTGCATGTATTGCTTCTAACCAACTGTATTTTTGATTCCAACTGGATTAGCCGTACAGTCCACCTGTATATTTTACAAAAAAATAATGTTTCTCCTAACACCATTGGCAATGATGAAGGTAGTAAGTAAATGTGAATAGTTGATAATACAAAACTAGAGAGTTTCAAAAGTCTTGTTAAAAATATTGTCAATTAATTAACATTTACTTTTATATATATATATTACGCCTTCCCGGACCTTACAGGGTATATACACACACAAGAGTGTCTCAGTTACAACTCGAATAAGCTAGTCCTCGAACAATCTTATTTACCACATCCTATGACGCTATTACTAGCTAATACTCAGCATAGAGATGTAACATTTTAAGTCTCTGGAAGATGAGATCTGCACAGAGCCAAATATGTTTTCATACGCAGGAATGTTAAACACAACAATAATGCAAAGTGTTTGTTCGGCCTTTAAATTGCTTATGTAATTTTTTTTGATTTTTTCTTTTATGGATTAGGCGGGCAAACGAGCAAGCGACTCACCTGATGGAAAGTAATACCTGCTGCTCATGGTCATATATGCATATAGTCGAACGTTTTGCAAATGCGTTTCTACTTTCAAGGTGGGAAGTTTTAGACGGGAAAGGAGAGGGAGAAGGAAGGAACAGACTGCAAAAGGATGGAGGCGAGAGGGGTCGACCACCTGCCACCTCACTAGCCAAGCGAAACAGGGAAATACAAATACTTCCAGTTTACGCCGATTGTCTGTTAGAGCATGGTACCGATCCGGGTCGACTCAGCCATTCGGCAGTAGCGGAAGCTGCTGTGTGGCTGTACCACCGTAAAAACCACCGATTCATATAAACATTTATAGTATATCTGGCCGCACAAGCGCTGACCTAAAAATTCTCAGATAATATATTTAGGAACATTGTAAGATCTCTGACAGTACAGGACATTGAAGTAAGCTCATGGATGGGACCGTAAGAACTTCCAAAAATAATAAACCGTAACATACCCGTTCAAAGTTATCATTGATAAAATAGACTGAAAGTACTAATGATCGATTTCTAATTCCACATAGTTACAGTCCTCGCCAAAAATATCGATTAAGACGTTTCAGAAGGGTGAAGGCCAACACCTTTCGAGACTAGGCGGACGGGTTTGTCGGCGGATGGCACTTTTTGTCGGATATAATAAGGTAATGTACAGACTTCCTGTGATAAAGTGGCGCACGCGGCCGCTCGGGCGCCCACTCGCAATGGCTGTACTATCGTGGAAAAAAGTTGTATCTGCTTCGAAATGCTCACTTGCGATCGAATGCGTTGATGCAGTAGTCGGCGGTAGGTAGAAAATCCGACAAGAGTTTAACGAAAAACTACGATACTAAAAGTTTAGTTTACTTTTAAGACAGAGTTTAAGTCGTATTTGTTACCTTATATTTAATAATTTAATTAAAAATGACACTCTAACTAAGTTACTAGTGCTACTTCTTGACCGAATACAAAGAGTAAATTCAACAAATTTTACGGTGTATTAAAATTTTTGTTTGTGTACGTATTATGTACGTACATTGGCGTTTCCATTTGACTGTACTCAACTGACAATAATTGGATTGTAAAGCGATCTTATGGTTATATATAGACTCGTATGAGGAGTCTAACACCGATGGTTAAAAAAGTAAAATAAAAAAATATGTTCAGTAGCCAAATTAACGATCTAACGAAATACAATAAAGTCAAATTGACGATCTACGAAAGAACCAATCTACATAAGGATCTACGAATTTGAAGTTTGTAGTTTTGGTTCAAAACGTATTTATAACAACACATTGAAATATTAAAAAAAAATTGAAGTACTTAAGATAATATTACGAAACCAATTCAAGCAATTCGTGCAATCAGGCGATCTGCAATCAGATGGAAAGATTGCTTGCTGTGGAATAAAAGAAATTGAGACAACACGCGACGATCTAAATATTTCGAAACGCGCCGTGTCCCTGGTCAAATTGTGCAGCAAATATAAATTTATTATGCGGCACATTTCCCTTATGCCGGATGCAATCAATTTGAGAGCTCTAGCGCAGTGCGCGGGCGCGTAGCTCAGTGTTCGGAAGGCCACCGCCCGCCACCATCAACGCAACGGTCCACTAGCAAATGGACAACTGGACTGCCGGAGTCCTGCTAGTGCCAGTCGACCCCACCGCAGTCCTCCGATACGCCTTCTCAAGTGACTCTCTTGAAGTGACACTCCAAATTTCAATCCGCCAACCCATCATATCATGGTGCTCCTCGTTCAGCTCAGTATAAGCGGAAAGTGGTCCGGATTGGTTCACGGTCCGATCGTCACGAACTAAGGTGACTCAACAATCGATTGCGTAGTTGATGAAGTGGATAATTGGCAGTGGATAAGTGGTATCACGGAAATGTGATACCACTCGAATACCGTCACCACGGATAAGTCCAAGAAAACAGCTAAGCGACAGAAAAGAAAAAGAATATCCGACATGAGGTGAGACCGCATGATAATAGAAAAAACGGCACTGTAATCTAATTTTGGTGATTTGTATAATTCTTGTAATTATAAATACTCGTAAATGGCTTTCATATCTATATAGAAATATTTTATAGTATATAGGGAAAAAAATACATGAAACAATGCCGCTTGTTTTAATAAGTTTATCTTTAGCAATAAACTACCAAAATCGCCAAAATATTCTGCACAATCCCAACGCTTGCTTTATACAATGATTATTTAATTTAAAATTCACTTTTCTATGAATCAAATTGGCTGATTCCCCATAAATTCATTTAAATCAAAGAGTAAATGGTCATTTGAGTTCAGACAGTGCTGAATAAAATCCAACAATTCACCCGACCATGAACACTGGAATAGAAAACACTGACGTTACATCCGCATCAGTATCTCGGTGGAACCTGACAATCTTGTATCGTTGCTTTGTACCTGTTTAATTTGCATCGTCGCCCGCTTTTCCGGGAAGGAAGCTGCAAATTATTTCCTACTCGTTCTAGATCGTCTTGATTGGTCCCCTTTGTCTCAAGACAGCGTTGGTTCAGCTTCTTCTGAATTTATAACCAAGGTCAATTTCGTTATTGATTCCCTTTCGAAATTAAGAAGAAAATTGACACAAACCATATAACGAGTAACTGTCTAACTGACCGTCAACTCGTTAATTGAATATGAAGTATGGAATTATTAAAGAAAATGTTCAATTAACTAAGTATTGCACTTGCTGCGAAAAGCTTTTGTATTTTACCAAGGATGTACTTACGATACGATTACGATATAATTTTTTACCTCATCTAGTCAGTAAAACATTTTTTTCTAAAAGATTTCGATTCGATTTTTTTTTAATTTTACGGAAAATTTCAAAAACTTCTTTTTACCCATCTTTATTTATAAACACTGCAGGAACATATATATGTATAAAATAATAAAATAGAAAAGGCACTATAAACAATCACTTAATTTTGGTAATAAAAGAAGTATTTTATAATAGTGTAAATTGACTACTGCCGGATCTATGCTATATTGATACGGGTAGTGATGAAGTGAAGTGGCAGGACTCTGACAGATACCGCCTGGTGTGATACCACTGAATTGTTAGTCATTCTAACGCCATTCAGTAGTGTGTAAACACTACTTTCAGGCAGTATGATTACTGGGCACAGGGATATAATTATATCATAACGTATTTCGTGTCTGCTTAACAAACGCAGGGCATTGTGAGCAGGCGTATTGCTCACCATCGTCTAAACACCCCAACGTCTGTAGTTTCATATATCGAACGTTCACCGCTGTCTTTGCCGCAGGGTCGACTTCCGCGGGCTAAAGTGTGCCACGGCGCTCCGTTCCGGAGTCAAAGCTGCGATGTACGAAAGCAGCTGCTCTTACGCCGGAGCTCTGGAACTGAAACGAAGTACCCTGAAAGAGGAACCATGGCCAACGGCGGAATGGCCGCCCTACCGCTTGCACCAGTCCACTTTCGAACAGCTGAAGCAGAGCGTGGAGAAGGCGAAAGCCGCGCTTCAGGACAGGTCTGGCCTGCTCGGTACGACGACAGCATTCGGTGACTTCTATGGTGGCCAACTGGGCCAAGATGCGTCCGGCACGACACTCGGGTTTGCCAGGACTGCGAGGACAGACGAGGCCATGCTGGGATCGATAGACAAGAATAAAATCGGTAAGTTTTCAAGTTTACTTAAATCAAGTTATTGTTTATGTTATATAATCAGTGGAATTGGAGATTTCGCGGCGCGTGCGACTTTACCGTCATCTAAATAGTAATGTTTGTTATCGGAAGCAGTGTTTACGTGATATGTGTACGCGAATGTTCAGGAGCAGTCGTGCAATTAGTTCGTCTATATTATGTAACGGGAAACGTAGACTATATTAAAACGATAAATCATCTAGCATTAGATATTTCTCACCCGCATTTTTAAATTTAAAAGCTTTTTGAATATCTGAAAAATTTGAGACGGATAGAGTTATAACTCAGATTGCTATGGAACCTCGTCGTGTCTCGAATATCTCGCTTTTGAGAAGCGCTTTGAAAAGGTGAATTTTCAATAACAAATCTTCGGATAAAAATGGCTGCGCTAAGCGAAGGTGACAATCGCGCGGTGTTAGCCCCGAGGCATTAAATTTAACACCCTCCGCTGTACGAGATATCGTCATTTTTAAGGTCCATTGTAGCCGTCGTCAAATAGGTATATCACGACACGGCGGGCGACGTTCTGAAAGGATAAAAATCGATTCGTTCACGCGACTCCACCGGCGCACCCGAATGTGACTCTACGTTGATGGCGCAGAGCTGCAAACGCTTTACGCGTGACGGATAGTTAAACCCTTTGAGATGAGCGTCGGAGTCTGTAGGTAGCGTTGGGTGGGGTGAGGGCTCCTTGTAAAGATTACAATCGCTTCCAAGGGAGCGAGAAGGGGGCGTGCGGGCTATACCCTGCGGTCGCTAAGGCAACGCGACCGCCTACCCTCCCGTGAGATCATCCCATTGCGTCTGATAAATGCTAATGAAAATAAAATTTTATCATCGTCGTAGAGTCAGTTATTACTTACCAGGGGATAGAGGTGGCCCGTTCCCCGCGTTTTAACGAGGGCACCCCGCCTGGATGGAGGCCCCGGAGGAGTTTCAGTACATAGCACCGCTACCGACTTTGACGTTGTTTTTCGTCACATTGCAACACTAATTGCATCTTCTAGAGATTCGTTTCGACGTTCTTACACGACAGATTAGCCTTTTGAACTTCGCCTAGCCCTCTATGGCCACCAAAAAAAAAACACAATTAACTATTTTTGGACGCCGTTTGTAATTCGTCTTAAACTGTTTTTTTTTTTTATTTCGATTGTTTTCTTCTATTTTATTAAGTTTTGTTTTGGTAACTGACACTCATTGTTTGTTTATACAAACAAATTCTTCCCCTAGCGTAATTAGGGGGGCTGTTTTAATTGTATTTTAAGGAACATCCTTGGCTTAAATCTGTAAATCATTTTGAACGATTCTGATTAAAAAAATAGTTCAAAATGTAAATGATCATAACGCCGGTTATAAGGTTAGCCTTAAAAATTTAATGTTTTAAACCTAATTAAGCGTTCTCCAGGAATTATTATTAATTATTTAATTACACACCACACAAATTATATATGTCTTATACACTCTTAGTAAAGAAAGACAATAAATAGGGTAATGTAACTGTCATAAAAATATTTTTTTATTTTATTTAACGTGGCAGTATAGTTTAAAGAGTTTAAAATTGCTGATGTTCTTGACTGTAGTGTAGTAGGAGGTAATGTTGAGGACCTATTGAAGAAAGATTTTTGGTTATATAACATAGAACATAGAACACAGTTACCAAAACAAAGATTTTTTTGTTATTGAAATACTTTCATACGAAGATGATTTAAGAAAATATTTCAGTTAATTAACATACGGACACCATTGCGACCATTAACATTTTATTATAATATTTATAAATTCATTTGAATTATTGCACCTCCTATAATTTCATGCGTTTTTTGGGATTTTTTTATTAGATACTAACTGAATAAGAATGAATAATATATATAAACTAAACATACGTGACTAACAACTGACTCCATCAAGTTACACGTAATATTTATGGCATAGATAAAAATGACGCCAGAATGTACGCCAGAATGCGCCCTAAACCCCATACCTATTTTAAAAAAGAGTTTTCACTGTGCGGTCTGGCCGCACAGTGAAAACTCGAAACAGCCGAATTCACGGAGTTAACACGGAAAAAAGAGAAAGATTCAATCGCGAAAAAAAAAATAGGAGCAACTGCCTTCACGCCTTTCCCGCCGCGGCGCTGCGAGGGCGTAGAAAGATTTTTTTCCGAGGGCACATTTCAGAGGAGCGGCCGTCGTTCCACCGTCACTTCCGTCTGCTCAGAGGCGGCCTGAAAGAGTTGCGGGACAATGGGCCCGCACCAAAAGACAATGGACTTTTTGCCATTAAAAATGCCTTTTGCGAAAAATGTTAATTCGGTGCGCGCAATTGTCGCTCACAGGCGCTGCGACGCGCCACAGCCTTTCCGCCCTCCGCGTGAATCGCCTCGATGGAAACGCCCGTGTTTCAGTTCTATCTCGCCGAGGGAAGGAGGAACAATTAGGAGGGCCCAGTTCTTTTGTGCTCAAACGCCTGATCGCTCCGAATGCAAATGAAACATTTAACTCCACTGTATATAGCCTTCTGAATGAGAGATTTTACGCGAACTTTCGCAACTGCATTCGCAAATCTTAATAATATTTTGTAACACGATAACATTCGAACAAGAGAGAAAATGAAGTCTATTCTAGTACATATATAGGATGGGGTTTACATCTTTGTTTATATCTGTATGAATTTCGTTAATTACCATTTAAAATTTATTGTACTTTCATTCACTTCAGTTATTCGACTTGTACTCACTTGAAAATATATCTAGTGATGAGACTTTTTATTCAATGAACAAAGTCTACGGATTACTACTGAAGTTTTAGTTAGTTAGAGGGGCTACATTGCCTATCCCAAAACAGTAAATGGAAACATTACTATGTTCCGTAATGTTTCAGAGATATAACTGGATACAATAATTATATATCTGTGCATTGAAAGCAGCGCAAGGCTTAGCATTTATAAATTAATTTTTTTTTTTTTTAAATATTTGTTTATTATTTTATATTTTTTGTATTTATTTTGATTTATTACCGGCGCCTTAAATAAGAGGAGAGGTGTGGCCACGTAGTAAACAAAAAAATATTAATAGAAAATTTTTAGGATCCTATAGCAACTAAATTGCTTTTACAAAAAGGCTATATTGTACAACTTTTCTTCAATATACTGCACGACCAACATTCCTGGTATATATTTGTTGATACCGACGCTGGAAAGCAAAAACGTAGTAACCAACAAAAATAAAATTGTTCACCAGACATACACCAATGGACGTGGTTTAGCAGGATCACTCTATTTAATCTCGGTGGGTTACGCGGCTCATACGAGTGAGGAAATGATAAAATCCATTCGTTACTGCGTCACTGAGCTGCGAGATGTTACGCTACATAAGCTGCGAGGCAATAAATCTCATGAAACAAACCGAACGAGTAAAGTATATTGTAACGAAATAAACTCAATGTAACAACGAAAGCGCATCTGAGTTGCCCTCCCGTGTCCATTAATTTTCTGGGAACCCCGAAACCGGTACTATCGATAAGCGAGCCAAGAATACCAAATAAGTAGCGAATGAGCAGTCCAAATGTATTTACATAATATTCAAATTAGTGTGAAAACGTACGTGCGTCCCCAGCGGCTGGGGCGCTGTTTACCCCATTCTTATAGTCGTTAGAAGCCACCTATTAAAATTTATAAGCCCCGGGCGCGAAGCTAAAGAGTTGTTAACACGAAAATCATTATGATACTCCCCCGTGGACGCTAGAGATGTATGGCGTGTCAATTTCGATAGTAGCAACCGGTTCTTCAACCGGTGCTACGCTGCCTTTGATAATTGTTCATCAACTAAGTATCTTAAAGTTTATGTAGTTTAACAACATTTAAACTAGTTCTACAACTTGAAAGTCCGGATTCGCGAAACGTTTTTGGCGGCAAAATTTCGAACGCAATTAACATCTAGCGTGCCTAAAAACTGCATAGCGTTCCTCGATAAAGACGTTTGTTTAAAGTAAGTGAACTACAAGTAAAATTTCAATATAAAAATACCTTTGTTTACGTCAGCGTACATAGATCGAATAAAAATAAAAATATATGCTTAAAACTTCCATCTTGAAAATTGTGCCACTACGGTACCCAGGGTCATTCAAGAATTGTAAACATTTTGATTGCACGTTACGATAATAATTTTTGTTTTCGTAAATATTTATTTTACTTATACTTTTTTACCTTTGTGTATTTTGTGTACATATAAAATATATGACGGTTTTGTTATTGGGGCTTATAAATTGGAAAGATGACTTAGTATACACAAACGAAGATGATCCTAATATTTTCTTCTTTGACTTCAAAACAATGAAACAGTATCCTCAACGTACATTTCTTAATCGATACCAAGAAGTTCTTTGATAGTAAGTATCTTCGAAGTTTAAGAGCGTTAAACTTCGAAGAGTAAACGCTTAAATAAAAAGAAACAAAACCGACTTTTAATTGGCAAAGACGTCGCGTAACATACATAAAAAAATTACAAGAATTTGTTACACATTTTATGTCGTTTAAAAATCAATAAGCTGCAAAGTGCAAGTGCTAAAAAAATATTATTGCTAATGCGTCCATTCATCTTACCTGCATTTCTAATTTCAATGTAGGAAGAAAATTCATAGAAAACGTCCGTTGCTAATAAAGATCTCTGAAGCGTTTTTCGTATTGTTTTTAGTGATTATATCACCGGCATCCATAATGTGTTGATGCCTCATAACAACTCAATGACTTCAATATCGTCATTATTTTTGTCATTCTTTTTATTCCGCTTTCTCAGTTCGATTGCTTTGAACTGGTCAATCTGTAACTACGAGCTTCTAGCCGAGTAATTGTAGGGCTTGTTAATTGGTGAATTGAGTTACTTCAAGCCGCAGAAATTTTCTTACAGTTCTACAGTCATTCAAAATAGCTGCCTTTTGTAGCGTGTTTTTCTTTAATTCCAGAAGTTTAAGACTATTGTAAATACGGTGTGGGATAACTCTTGTGATTGAGATGACAATAGAAACTATGTATACCTTTTATTATTATTATTACTATTAATGCCACACAAAACCTGCTTCGGTTTGAGCAACGCTAGTCACCCAGACATTTAAGATGTTATTTCCTTGTGTCAACTGACTATACTGGTAAAACCGTACATCAAGCCGAAACAAAGTAGCACTTATATTATACGTTACTGCCCGGCAGTAAATTAACATTCGATTCGATACTTCCAACTCTGCAAAAGGGTCACGACACTTATTAAATTTATTAATTTTATCAAAACTCTTTATTTAAAATAAAAAAGCGCTTTCCTCTTTTTAGCCATGCGGGTACATACGACCAAATACATTGACAGCAATTTTCGGAGGCTACACCGAAAATAGCAGCTACAACGCTTATCAACCGTTACTGGAAAACGTGGAGGGCTATATCAATTATGACGTGTATTTTAGATAGCATCGTGGTGGAATATATAACGATAAATCACGATACCAACCGGCCCCGATAGCAGTTTATTGATTTCTTTAACGTTCATTGCGTAAGTGAAAGGGCTGGGGGCCGAGTTTTTTTTTTCTTTTCTTATTTTACAATTAATTTTCATTAGCGCGAACTGCGCCCGACGTTTGCCTTACGGACGAGTCCGAAAACGAATCCGTAATTATCGTAGTTAACTGTTATTATTATTGATAACTACAACGGATAACTGTAGCGGATTACTTTCCGGTAAACATAGTATTTAACCTTTTCTCTTAATATGAGCATGTATAAATTTCCGCGCAATTCTTATTAATAATTTAGCCTTCCTTGACAGTAGCCCTTATTTTTATAAATTGCTATCACAATATGCTAAAGGTGTACTTATTGAGTACACTTCTATCTTCGGCCCTTTTATAATTTATATAATTGAACAAATTTTGTGTTTTGTCGGTATTTTTCAATGAAGTTTTTATATCTTCCTTGAGAATAGCCGTTAGATGGCGCTTCAACATATCATCTACGATGGCCATAAAAATTGGTAGACATACGTAAATATACATTTGATGTGTGTAAATTTACAGAATGTCCAACGAGTTCTGCAAATAGGTAAATTTAATTGTTTCAACTATTATTATTATTTCAGAGCACAATTAAATTTATTATAAGAATATATACTCACGAAATACGTTGAATAATACTCGACAAAATTATCTCGGTGTTTTCGATTGAAACAATTTCCAAGCTTTCATATTTGACCCATTAGTGTTACACGCTCGTAATAACCCTAACGACTCTTATTGCATTAAATTGGTACGGCCGCGAGGTATTTAATCTACCCGTAAATAGCACGAAACACGTTGTAGATTACACTCGATGGTCGTTTTATTCATAAGGCATGGTTTTATTATTATTTTGAAAACATTCGAACAATTCTCAAAATCAATAGCTAAACATTATACAAAAACACACGCACGAACCTCATTGGCTGTAACCGCTGTAACTGTTTTGAGCAGTGTACTTGTATATACTACACGACTGCATTACTGCCTCCGTGGTCTAGTGGTATAGGCTCGCGCTTTTCAAATCGGAGGTCGTGGGTTCAAATCCCGCGGAGCGTAATGACTTTGTGTTGTTGTTCTTAGTTTGGTTAGGGGATTACGGACTGATCGCCCGACTGGCTGAAAATAAATATGATCCATGCGTTGGATTGGTACGTAAAAAGTCGGTCCCAGCTTTTTATCGACGGCATCTAGCGGTGGCTTGGAGAAGTCGTAATTAAGAGGTTGGTTTAATGTCTCCGCCTTTGCGCCTGATCTCTCCCCGGTCGTGTCGTTTATCCGTCCCATCGGGCTGTGAGAGTAAAGGAAAAGTGAGTGCACCCGTGTCTGTGCAAACGCTTGTGCAATATAATCATGCACACTTGGCTGATCTCTTGTAGATCGGCCGCCGTGCCCGGATTCGGTCGGGACGATATTATTATCCTACACAAATACAAATGAACCCCATAAAATCTATAAAAATACACACATTGCTTTTGATTGTTATTATTTTTAAAGGTATCGGCGGGTATAACATATAAATTAATATTAACTATCAGACGGTGTACAGCAGAAACCTAGAAATTTCTTTCAAAGAGATTTTGCTCGACTACGCTAGAGTAACAAAGGGATGTTGGGGAAATTGCGCAAAAAGCATGAAAGAGGATGATGAACTTTATATCGACGGTAGAAAGCGATTTTGTCGTATCTCAAAAAATCCAAGTTAACACCACAGCCAAAAAACGACTTCAAAAATGTATAACTCATAAATATATAACGATAGAAAGTTGAAATTTGGGACATATTGTTCCCATATATATTATCTTTCTATACTTTAAACCTTATTTGACACAGTTAACTGTAATATCCTAAGTTTACTATTTGATAGATTTTGTAGATTTTCGAAATACGACAAAATCACTTTCTACCGTTGATATAGAAACTATATAATGTATGGAACGTTACGCCGCCGGTAGATTAAGTCAAAGACTACTTTTACTAGAGGTGAATAACTTAATCGCACAGTTAAAACTGATGTAACGAAAGCAAATCAGTAAAACAGTGAAACGGAAGGCATAAAAATTGTAAGACATATAGATAGACTAACAAATTCCGCACGCACTTAAAATTAGAACCCGCTAGTGCATTACATGCATACCACTGATTGGCATAGAATAACTGGCAAGGTATTTTATATAATTACAAATAGGTCGCTTAGAGTAAAAAAGAATATACCTTGACCCGCCTAATATGGACAAAATAAGGTGAAGACGAAATTGTGCGGTATAGCCACAAAGAAAGAACTTATATTTTTTGTGTACTTGTATTTTTGGTACAAAAGTTGTAGCATGAATTTTTGTTACAGAACGTGTCTAGATAAATTAAGATTTTTTTATATCTACAACTTTAGTTATTAAACTCATAGAAGCCTATTTGAGAAGAGAAGGAGTGCAAATAATTAGATCAATTTCATTTAGATTTTCGAACCATAAAAGATTGAGTGATTGAGTCATCGGATATATAGCGCCTAATATGTGGCTCTTAAAGTGGTAAGATCTATTAGTCGTATTCGTTTTAGCGTCATGAGTTATTTTATAACCATCAAAATAGTACATCTTTGATCCTACAACTAGTATAGTTGTACTAGTAAGACCGCAAAGATCGAGTTTTCTTTTAGATAAATGTACTGTAAATCCTATCAATACAATAAAGGCGATAAATTTCAATTATA
Source organism: Eurytides lysithous rurik (assembly GCA_018247575.1). NCBI lineage: Eukaryota > Metazoa > Arthropoda > Insecta > Lepidoptera > Papilionidae > Eurytides > Eurytides lysithous. Next base: position 3,331 of record DWHO01000035.1, on the reverse strand, counting down.
AAATCAAACTCGGTGTTTTACTGATTTTTTTTGTATATCATAAAAATACTTTTGATACGATACTATTTAATTGGTGTATACTTTATAATTCCGCTATAGACATCTCACTAACCCCAGAAAACGTACTAGGCTCCTCACGATGCGTGATGAAGCGTGCAATCAGAGTGATATAGCGGAAATTGTTGGTGTATTCCAATACACTGTTGAGCGAGTGTTCCAATACTGCCTTGAGGCTGGGTCCAATATTTGCAGGCTAGGAACAGATCTTAAAAAAGGGACGACAACGCGAAAGAATCAGTAATTCGCTCAGTAAATTGCTTAATGAAACAATCCAAGATGGATGACCTGTTAAGTGTAACATTTTCAGACCAATCAAGGTTTTTTCAGTCCATACAAGCATAAAATAAAGCGAATAGTCTATAGAAGCTCAAGAGCATCCCAACATGTGGCATCTGGATTTTGTTCGAAAAACCGCAACAAACTAGTCGTGATTAAAACCGTTACGTCTATAAAATCTTAAATGAGTATTTTGGTCACATATAATGTCGCTAGCAAGCAGACTCAATTTTAATTTCATCGAGCATGCCTAGGTCAAATTGGGAGGACATATATGCCATTCATGGCCTCTGAGCTTAACGAAGCACTAAAGATGAGAATGTTCCTCAACATCAGCTCAAGAACTTGTACTCAACGTGCCAACTGTCTAACATCTTGTGGAATTAATACAGAGACAATAGATGTTCAAAAATGTCATATCTGAAAGATGTGCTCCTACCTACTAAATAAGACGTTGAGATGTTTACAAACTTTTTGCCCTTCCCTACAAAAATTTCTCTTGTAAAATCGTTAATAATGCCGATTCTAGATTATGCAGATGTCTGTTACTTAGACATCACCTAAGAACTGCTAAACGAGCTTGAGCTTTCTTTACAGAATTCACGTATAAGATATATCTTTGGGCTCAAATTGTTGTTCATGTTTCCGATTTTCGCAAGCAGCTCAAATGGTTACCAATTCGCTTTCACAGGAACACTCGAATAATTTGTGTGCTTTTTAATTTTTTACATAATCCCTCGTGTCCTTCATTCTTACGGGAATGATTTTCCTTCGCTCACTTATCTACGTCTCCGTACAGATCACATCAAAAATCAGTTTTGAAAATGCCTTCACACAAAACTAACTATTTTTCACACTCCTTTTCGGTCCATAGGGTGAGACTATGGAATTCATTTCCTTATAAAATAAGAGATGCAGAAACATTTTTTTCTTTTAAAAAAACAGGTAAAATATTAGTATCTAACTTAATCGTTTGCACAGATTAATCGAGTTTATATATCTATATATTATACTACTTCCATATTTTATCCTAAATACATATCTTATATTTAATTGTATACTACACACGTAATACCGAATTTTTAATAAGCTTTCCACTTAGGGGCCTGCTGGAAGAAATTTAATTTTGGAATAAGTAGTGCCTTTGTACTCAATTTTCTTTATATCATCTGTTTTATTTCCATGTGTTTATGTGTACGTATATAAATAAATAAATAATAATATCTGAAAGATATAACATTTTGTAGGCACGCAATAACAATTTTGTTATCATTATAAATACTTTTGTTTATATTAATTTCTCAATATAAAATATTTATAAAATTAAAAATTAGATGGTTTGTATGCCAAATTAAAATGTTTCAGAGATAAATAATTTAATGGTTACAGTATTTTTTTTTAACATTTACTTTAACCTTTCACATCCATACAAAATACTAATTGAGTTACTTAATTCATTGTTAATAACAACATTCCAGCGCAATCGTTTAAACTGCCTGGCCTAAATAAACAAATTAAATCCTTTAGCCGCGAACAAAGCTAATAATGAAATCAAAATGTTGACAACGGCTTTTTAAAGGGGAGACCGAAGTCGTACAAGTTAAGCCACCGCTAAACCAATAATCCGCACTCGAATCTCTCATCCATCCCTTCTACATTATACAAACAAACAATTATTACTCAATCGATGGACGGACGCGTGGATAAATCAGATGTAATGGGACCAGGGGGTATATCGCACGTCCTTGGGTTCGGCCCGGTCGACAATAGATGGCGCGCGTCGCTGCGCGCGCGCACGCCGCGTTGTTTTGCCCAGCTTCATGGGAACCGTGCCGTGGACAATGAGAACTTAATTGTGCGAAAGATACACCAGTGATGGCCTTTCTCCCCTCACTCGTGAGATTTATTACGGCCCGTCGAGTGTATCGCCAAATAAATAGTTCCAAAACATATTGCGCGAATGATTCCGTTGCGGAGTGACGCGTTAATTTTTTTTAAGCGTGGGAGCACTTTAACTGTCGTCCGTGTTAATGACTTTTGATTTTGTGCGCTTCCGCTCGCCGTTCTTTTAGGCCCGGGGCTTTTTTGTGTAATGTTTATTGATTTAAATATTTTAATGATATTATGTATATATTTTTTTATGTTTGTGTCAATACATAACGTTGCAAAATCATATCGTTAAAATTTTTTTTTCATCAATGTAATAATTTGAAAAATAATAAACATTTTAATATTTGATTTCTTTCGAAATGTAGCATTAAGTTTTTATTGTTATAATGATTATATTCAAAATTTATTATTTTATCATTTTAACATACAAATTGTACCGCTCACAAAAGCTTCCTTGGAATAATTTTTTTCGCTCTCCATTCTTTTTAGGTTCCGAAAAGATTACAAGTGGTCTCGGGAAAGGCTATTCGACTTCTACTCTCTCTGACACACTGCGTGCTACAAAATGTACAGGTCAGTTTGAATTAAATAAAAAAAGTCTAAAACTTTTCTTACGGGCCTCTTATAAGAGGATATATATCTCTTATAATTGATATATCAATGTACCGTGATGATTTGGATCGCAATCAGTCGCATCCATCTAAAATTTGTTCATAAACATCTGATATAATGCTCCAATTCGTCGTAAACAAACTACTTTACTGTCTCCCAATTTTTTCGCAATTTTCGAGTATGTATTGCATACATGACATGTATTCAATTTTTATCAAATAAATAACTTTTGTCCGTTCCAACTTGAAGTATTTGTAGAATTTCGTGTAGAACGAGGCATGGATAATTCTGCAACCTAATTCCTTGTAGATGCACGTCTGCTCAAAGAATTATGGTATCAACTATGCAACCGAAAGATACAGTTTTCACCCACCATAATAAAATTACAAATGTTATGGCAACATACGGCACGTAATGTAATACACCTATCCCCCGATTTACACGGTACTTGTTTTACACGTTTTCGCTTTTACACGGTTTTCCAAATAAGTTT
>DWHO01000034.1:0-32115 GCA_018247575.1 Eurytides lysithous rurik | reverse complement strand
ACAATGTCTATAACAATAAGGAATCGATATTTATAATAAGGATATACAAATACAAAAATCAAAAATTATATACAAAGAATCAGTGATTTATATTGAAAATTTCAATTGGTCAAACATTCCTATTATTAATAAAAAAATATTATTCATAATATCTTTAAATTGATCACAAATTCAGATCCATTCAAATAGTACCTACCACCTTCAAATAAAATGGCTCTGTATAAAAATAATTTTAAATTTTATACATCTAGTGAATACTTTGTATATATGGTAGACTATTTCTGTTTGCACAAAGGCTGTGACGACCAATCTGCAGTACAGCATAGAGTTCAGAGTTGGGTACATTTCGCATAACATTGTTACATCCACAGCCATATCCGCTATTTAAACTTATTTCTTCCGTACGTTCCTGTGTCTACAGCTAGCTAGTTACTTTGTGCTTACTTATTCATGAATTTTAAACATATTTTGTTATATTTGACAACTTTATGTATCGAAGTTGGAAAGCAAAACGTAGTAAATGACACTTGGAGTAATTTTTTTCAGTTACATTGTTGAAATCAATACATTAGACCAAGTCGATTGGTGTGTCTGAATAATTTTGGTTTTGCTGGTTACAACAGTTTTACTTTCCAGCGAAGATATTTATATATCTTGTAAACAATACTTTTCTAAAATATTAATACTCTTAATAATATTTCTTAGATAGATCGTCTAAGACGTATTAGTATTATAATTAATAGGATAATATTAAGGATGTAATTATTAGTGATGACCGCTTGACGCGAAAATAAAATACGCAGTCAAAGAAGATTTATTCATTTTATATAGTGTGCGCAATTTTACACAAGGCATTAGTAGACAATAACAATAACAGATGTTTCAATATACATATGTGATTCGATTCAAACTGGTAGACAATTTAATTATGCAATGCAAACACATAATATATTGCTTTATAGTTATATAATTCTTGAACAAAACAATTTTTCCACTATGTTTATTAACCGGTATTGACGTATCCTACTAATGATTACTGTTTAAAAATTCTAGAAAAAAAAAACGTTTAAAATCGAGTATAAAGTATTCCGACTGTTTCGTGTGTTAGACATAGAGCTGTTAATGAAGACGCACAGAGCTTCTTACTTTCAACGAGCAAGCAAACTCTGTTTGAACTACCTATTTGGACTTCACTTATACTATTGGTGCTAACACAAGCTGTGCACACACACATACTCACACAAGTCTCACACTCAGTTAAAGAAAGCAGATGTTATAATTTTAATACAACTGAAATCATTTCAATTTAAATTTTATTATTTGTAAATGCGTAATCAAATGTGGTAACACTACATTTGCATATATACTATCACTATCACTACATTTGCATATCTAATTTTCAACGTCATTTCGATCTACATATATACTACAAAATAATTGAAAAAAATTGAAGCTTTTTTTAAAATCGTTCTTTTAATTACCTTTTTAATTCTATTAATTTGATTTTAATTCATTTAAAATCATCATAGAAAGTCTATCAACCTTAGCCTTACCTTTACGAGTAATATGCAGAAATATATTGCGAATAAAATCCAATTAGTTCTTATCAACAATAGATTCTCCCGTAGAATTAAATTATTAATAAAGGATATGTTCACATCAACGAAATATCGTAAGAACCATGATTAATAAATCATGGTTCTTCCTTGTTATAACACGATACCGAATTCAGCAAAAAATTATATAAAGAATATAGATACATGAATGCTTTCCTCATTCCTCTTAATTCAAGGCCAATAAAACCTAATAGGACAATACGAGACGAAAGTCGGCGACCGTGGAGCGTTAACACACCGCGCACGAATTTCACAGTTGTGAACAGCGTGTCTACTAAATTTTATTATAATAATACAGGTGTGTGTAGAGGCAAGTGTCTATGTATAAAAAAAATCTTTGAATATTCACCTATACGCTTATCTTCTGACAAGTCATTTAGGTTTTATGTTTTATTAGTGGCATTACTCTTTTTGCTGACTCGCTAAAGCCAATATTTTACAACCAAACTAAAATGTACAGTGTTTCCAAAGAAATCATTGGTTATACAGATTCACCGTCTCACAAATTCATTAAGGGAGCATCAAACGACCTACTAAAGATTGAGTCGTTGCAGTCCAAAGCAATATAATAATAATACAGGACTGGTGTATCGTGTTACCTACCACCAATTGTTCGTCTCTTCATTTTGCACTTTTATAACTCCGTTCTATAAATGTTCATACATGTGAGTATTATTTATTTATCTTAACGTCTTGAGGGTTTGTCGTGTAAGGACCTTCCGAGTCCGAACGAACCGTGTCGGCAACGAAAATCGACTAATATCATTAATTTTAATGAAAACAACGGATGATGTCAAGTGACAAATTAAAGAAATTTTGATTTACTCTATAATAAATAAACAGGACCATTAGTATTATAAACTCTGTCAATATGATATATACATGAAAGAAAAACAAGCCAACAATTCAACAGATAGATACTCTCCGATTTATAATACTAAAAATTTACTTAAGGCTGGTGTAAGTACATGAAATCGTTTTGTTTATTTAGACCTTGTTGTGTAGAATACGAAAGGTACCTAGAATGTGCAAGCACTCGATATCTCTCTAATTACGCTTTGGCATGCAACTAGGCTTGGGCTTCGCTCCGCGCCTTCTTACAATGTAAAAAACTAGCACACTAGAGAATAAAGTACTCGTAAGTATTGCTTGCACATCCACTAACTTTGCTAGAGAGAAAGTTTTTTCTTTCTAAAGTATTGAATATAACTTACAGTAAATGATCCGAAACTGTGATGAGTGTTGCCCTAACTTGTATTGTTGACATTTCAACAGAAAACAACTTTTTATAAATTTAAAGGATGTTACGAGTTCTGAAATGATATTTCAATATATATATTATTAAAGAAATAGTATAACAATTATTTAATAATGTCTCCCCGACCGATTCCAGCTACGGCGGCCAATCTACAAGAGACCAGCGTACTAGAGATATATAATAGTGCAGAAGCGTTTGCGCAGACATAGGTGCACTCGCTCCCCCTATTCTCTCATAGTCTTTTATCTCATATGACGGATACCTGACGCGCTCGGAGATATCAGGCGCAGCGGCGGTGACATAAGACCGACCTCTAAGTAACGATTCCTACAAACCACCGCTAGATGGCGTCGACAAAAAGTCGGGACCGACTTTTTACACACCAATCTAACGCATGGATCATCATACTCCTCAAGCAATCTGGAGATCAGCCTGTAGTGCCCCAACCCAACTAGAAACAACATTACAAGGTCATTGTTCTCCATGTGATTTGAACGCACGACAGGTTTGTAAAACACGGCCCCATACCACTAGACCACGGAAGCAGTTCAACAGTAAATAAAATATTTAAATTGTTTAACGCACTACATAACACCCTACCCGTCGTATGTTTATATGTACAAATTACAATTTGGTTGCACTACATTTCTTATATATCAAACATATATTTGAAGTTATATTAGTAAAAAACTCTCGGGAAACCGAACTTACCTTGGATGGTTAATGTCAACAATTATAAATGTCACGGTATCGGAATTTTAAATAAGATCGAAAAAGACTCATTAGAGATTCATGCTTTGCGTAATCTCACAATTTATAAGTGATTTAAAAAGAGTGAGAGGTGTGTTATAATGATTTTTACTAACCGAAAAAAGTCAGTTTATTAATTTGTCTGATATTCCTTGCCATGTGTATCGGTAATACCTTCGCCGATTTTCAAACGTGTTTATAACTCGTTTTCTATTGTAATAGGTTTATCGTAAGATTGATCCTATAGAAATTTCATTGTAGGTCCTTGAGCTTCAAATTTGAAATCAAATAGGAAATGTATACAAATGAAGGTATTGTTAGATTTGAAGTTGGATTTTATTTTATAATAAAAATTTGGTTATTCAAAGAGTGTTTCAGTTATACTACAGCAAAGTATTTCTGTACATACGTCTTTATTGGTTTAAGGGGTAACATTTAATTTTAAATTACTGGATATAGAGCCAGACACTTTTTTTTCTTAAGTTCTTAAGCTTAGTTCAAAACAATCAAGTGGGCTTGCGTGACACCCGTTCCATCATATTGTCACCATTGTTTTATTTGAATTAAAACTTCCGATGCTTCAAACATTTTATAACCACCAAGACCACAGGTCGGACTGAGACTGGTATTATCAGGTAACGCTGAAGCACTTAAAAATAGATATCGAAGATATCGTAGATGTTAATCCATTATATATTGATCTGTTTAATTTTGGTCCAATCAGCATTGAAACTGCTAACTGTACCTTTACGTCTAACACTAATACTAGGCTTAAGCCCGGATTCTTATTAATTATGGAACCCCAAGCCGGCGATAGCTTCCTTTTACTTGTTTCTACAAGATAAAATGAAAAGGCGAGCAAGTCATGAGTCTAAGCGTCTGCTTATTACAACATATCGCCATTCAGAACCTTCTTGGCCCTGGATTGACACTGATAGACTCTCGTCATCCAAAAAATAAAGATGAATATACCTCTATACCTAGTAATTATGCTGGCGACACTACCCAAAACAAACTAATACTAATCAAACAGGAACACAGTAATATTTACACTGCTGCTGCTATTGCATTGCTAGTTATTCTTTCTACAAGCAGTATTAGTCATAACTAATGATGACTGACGTTGATGCTTTTAGCCTGTGCAGCTCTACAAAGCTTCATCGGATCGCCGAATCCATGGGAATGCTAGTTTGGAACTGCTAGTTAAGCAGTGGTAGATAGAATTACTGGCAATGCAGTGGTACTAACAATCTGACAATTTGTGTGGGATGCCATTGCAAAGAAGCCGTACGACTTTAGAAATTCTTTTCCAATTTCAATACCGGAAAAAGTAGTTGTTGTTATTTGGCGAAGTTTTGTCGTTCGCGACATTTGATATACTGATTGGCTTAGAGTGTATTCGTTTTTAAGTTTTATGTCAGCCATATGGTCTTTCACGTTTGCCAAATGGTTTTCTGGTTATTTTAGTCTATCCAATCTAAGTGAGGGCACGTTCTCAATCAAACCCTCAACAAACTGTAATAATGGAATTCAAAACCTTTTTAAAAAATATTACAACTGAAATATAAGAATTTTCGAAGACTTGAAACCCGAATTAGCAACTTGATGTGTAAGAGATTAGCCGAAACTGACTCAACTACGGTGGTAGGGTTTGGATATCGCAACGTAAATACAATATTTATTTACCTAGAATGACTTAACCGTTATAACTCGATATTGCACTTGACTGGTGGTATAAACTAACTTACCTTAAGCTTGTAAAACGGTGGCTTCAGTCCATGGCACTTTTCCCAAGTCTTACTATCCGTATAGAAGTAGCAGTATGTCAATAGTATTATAATAATATGTCCTTTAGATAAACATTTTGTATTTATTTACTTATGACAGATATTGTATTTTGTATTATTACACATTTCTTTTTTATGCTTTCGCATTCTGTAGAGCGCTTCTACAATCTTATTGCACTTCTACGTCTGTATCAAGGCCTTACTGCGATCACGGTTTACAGGAAGATTATGCTTTCTCGTATAAAGTTATATTAGTTAGTATGTTGCGGCACTATATCCACTGTTACCCAAGCAAACAAAAAATCAATATAGATTTTACATAATAATACGAACAAAGACTCCTTATTTCCTTTTACATAAATGCCAATCAATAAAGACTAAATATATCGAAAAGGATTTGCACTTAGTATCGTACCGAAATAAAATACGTCCCGTCACGTCGAACTCGATTTGATAGTGACGTTTAGTTAATATGTAGGTCATCGTACCATTTACATGGTACGTACCGCCGTTCAAGGCTGTGCTGCTTTCACGATATCAGCTGTCTTGTTCGATACGCATGTCTTGGTACGCGCTTGGACTGAACAATAGACATACGCCATACCCCGCCTACTTTTGATAGAATCAATGCTACGACCGCACTCCAATATGTACTAGAACAGTACTAAGTTTACATATGTTCATATATATCTTAGACTATTTTTAATCCAATTGAGAGGAACACGAATTTAACAGATCAAAGTGTATATAGAGAGCTTATATTGGTAAGTTACAAATCGATAGAACTGAAAAAGAAGTTCAATTATGCTATTATTTTAAAGCAAAGCAAATGTCAAAATCATTTTTTAGTCATGAACAATGAGCTTTCATAGTGAAATTCTATTAATGCTCTATTCCAAACTGTATTTCGATTTTCTTGTATTGAATGAGGCTTCTTTAATCATATTCAAATTTTTAATAATTTTTCTAACAATAACATTACAAGTTATGAATCTCATATAAGTATAATAATGCAGCAAAAAATATATATCAATATACAGTATGTGATAGATAACATGGCTTTATATATGATTGGCCTCGTGCAACATATGTCATGCCTAAAGCTTAGCTACTACAATTACGCGCAAAGTAATGTTATACAAAATCACCGCTTGTATTCATTAACTCGTGACTCGATGAAACGTGATCACACAATAAAAATACGTTAACCTCACAGTCACGTCCTTCGTTGATAACGAAACATCCCCGATGAACCTATTAATAAAACAACTTAAAATGCTACGTACTAGGTATCATTACAACGATCAAATTCTATTAGATCATTGTACCACAAAATTCTAAACGCCTACGAAATGTGTTATACTAAGAGTGTATAAACTCTCCGATGAATATGCAGTTTAAATTAAGACATAAGCGAAATATTTATAATGCGAAAAAAAAAACATTCTACCTCTTTTTACCGTGAGTTTGAACTAACGAAACACTCGGAATAAATGTTTAAATCTCTGTTTCGTCAGTACACAAAGATACGTTTGGACTGTAGTGCACAAATAATATGTCAAATATATGTTATAGATATGTTTCATGTGTTGAATAAAACATGTCTCGAAGCTCTGTGCTTTTGAATGTTTAAGGTGTAAAATAACTCAATAGCATACTGCATGCACAGAGGAGTTTGAGATTTGTTGATAATTAATATATACATGGGAGCACACTCTATACCAAAAAGCCGACCATCTTAAAAAACTTTATTTTATAATACTGCATTCCTACAACGCTCAAATATAAAAATAAATTACTTGGGAATTATGTGCTAATTAAGATTTATAAATAAATTTTACTCCTTAGTAGGGCAAGCCGGGCTTTTGGGCTTGTATGGTTGTACCGCCACTGTATATAACGATATATACAGTAAGATTTATGTATGTAAAACGCCCATAAAACACAAGACATTTCTGTCTTACAAAAAGGGCAGCGTTTTCTTAATAATAATAACTATTTATTTCATGTCCAAAAGGAGAACAATTTCGTCATGAGCTCAAGTATAAATTCTACAAGTCCTTAGACCACCATTTGTACGTTTTGAAATAATAATTAAATTTAAACTGGTAGAATGTGTGTAATGTGTGGAATGAAACCAATTAACTCTAAATAGGATTGCAATAATGTTGTACATTTAGACATAGTAACGTGATTTTAAAAGGGCAACTGTTGAGTATATTGCCGACCCTTCCTGACAGAACCGCATTCCGAGCCGGTTGTAGCTTCCTCGCAACTAAGAACACTTACTGCCTTAATTTAATAATGTAAAAATATCGATTCAGACTACTTTTACAAACGTTTAGCTGCATAGCGACGAATTCGTCGATGCCAACTGGTTTGTTTATTAGGGCATTATGCCAATAGGATTATTTGTTAAGCAACTTTTTTTACGTAAGACGATGGTAAGCGGCACTGGTCATTAAAATATAGTGCCACACACTATTTTTCTAGTATGATATTCTGCAGTTATTGTGCTTGCAACTGAATCACAGTTACAACTTTAATTGCTACTTAACGAAAAATTCCCTAAACATTACTTCATAGTGCAGTGCAAACAAAACAAAAAAAACGCGCATAATACCACCCTATAAAGCAAAATCTTTCAGAATTTCATCTTTTTCTATTTAAAAAATAATTAACGCACTATTAAAAAAGTAACATGGCGACGGGAAAGGCTATAATAAGAATAAGGAAACAAACACCGCGAAATCATTTCGAATAATTTTCTTAACTCTTATTGTTTATTTTTTTTTTCTTTAAACAAACCGCGACGACCGCCTGCACTCAAGATTCGGGCGTTGAGAAAGTAAAATACACAAAAAGTCGCTCGTCAAGTTTCTCCCGCCAAAACTGATGTCACTGACCGATTGACATTCAATACGCGACCGACATGATTGTTCGAACCGGGAAACTGGGCGAGATTGAGCCTTATATGCCGATTAACCTAGATATAAATTCGAGTAAAAATTATTAGTCGAAATGCCTTTATAGTCTGGTTCGTGCAAAATTAAAATAAACTAATAGATACACGAAGCTGAGCTCACTTTAAAGATATGCTGAACACAAACGCGCAGTTAACAAAAAAACAATCATATAACATTTAAATGTTATTATATGAAATCATTATCAATGCGCAAACAACTCAGCGTTCAATTTCAATTAAAATCCAACCATTCAGCTAAAAGTACCAAAGGTCAGTGATTTCTTTTGCAAATTCTTATTCAACTGGCAACACCACGATCGCTCAGCGTTGTGAGCTTTGTCGCGATAGATTTAAGGATGATATTCAAATGTGTTAACGTTTAACAAATCACTACGAATAGGCCCCAGTATTCGGAACGCAACGGGCTCATTCGAAACCCGCATTCCAATCGAAACGTGCCACTTGCGTGACATTTGCATTAACTTAGAGCCTGTATAGAAATATTGGGACCCCGTGTCTTCAAATTAAGCTTTATAACAAAAGCAGTAGAATTCAAATTTACGTATGCTAACATTGGTCATAGGCATCGCGCAATCCTAACGACACACATACATTCAGCACATCGCGTCGATTAAACGTATGCAATGAATATAATTAATTATACTTAATTAAAGTAAAAGAGGCCATTTTTTATTTAACTCGCTCAATATGCAATGATAATTCAAACATAATGTTTGAAACATTTAACGCATATTGAATAATCCGTCTAATAAAAAAAAGGTTAATAGAGCAGGTTAAAACCTAATAACACACATTTGTAAGTTAAGTATTTTTTATAAAAAAATACTTTAGATGAACAACAGCAACCTGTACTCCGACTACAACTGCAATTCAACGGAAACTTATATTATTTGTTGACCATTTAAATAACAAAAAAAAACAGTCGACGTCCTTTGACCTAACGACCTGCTTGTCTAAGTACAAATTTCGATATTAGAGAAACAAGGCACTACTAAAACTGGCGATCACCTAATTATATATTATATAAAATCAACCAAAGGGGTCTGTTCATTAATAATATAGTATCTTTTATGTCTTTAATGTAAACTATAACTGACCATTTTCACTCTCCTCAGTGAGTGCGATACACTATAAAATGAGTGGAGAGCTTTCATTTAATGTATTAATATTAATATACGCCGAAGTTGGGACGGTCGGTGACATCTTACAGTCTGACAAATTTGTTAATCCGATGCCGCCGTAAACGTTCGATTTACCGCCGTTGATTGGATTATGACTTCCTATTATTGAGACGTAGATTATATAAGTGTTTTACATAAGAATATAATAACTTTGCACGAGGCACCCCCGAAAGATGTGTTGCGCTCCGTTCTCACGCAATTACACCATTTAATTTATAAACGGGGAAAAAATCGATGCAACACGTAACTTAGCCACGACATCGTTACGCAAACACCATGCATGCCTGAGCAAAACCTGTCCATACATAATACGCTTACGAACCGTAAAGAGGTGCAATACGAAGCAAAATAAGACTTTACTCCGTTATCTATACGATTCGTTTTATGTTATTTTCAATGAGCCTTTTTTGATAATAAAATTTTGAAAAAATAATTTATAAAGCCTTCGTATACATATTTCTCGTCTCAATATTTGCCGTTAGTTTGAAATCATTCACTAAGATAAGGACCAAATCGAAACAAGGCTTTTTTATAAGTACCACTCTCGCTATTTCTGAAAATATTAGATAGTAAGGAACGCAGTGGGTGTATAAAAGGAGCGACTCGCCATTAATATAACAATTATTTATAAATTTCATACATATGTGCTTCTGCATAAACGATAATTATATGGAACAGTCACCTTAATAATTGAGCGTACGGTTAAATTAAACTGGCACAATTGGTTTAACGTCTTTTCTTTAAAAAAACACAATGTATGGACGTAATTCAGACATAATACTTGTTCTAATCTTTACTTATATACTAAATCTGAATGTGTTTGTGTCACTTTGTCCTTGAAACGGTATAAGTTCTTTTCAAAGTTGGGTCTAAGTTCTAACGGTCTCTCATACATATAGCAAACAATAGGACGGTGTAAATTTTATTTTGTAAGAATTATTATATATTCAGAATTGGAAATAGTATATCGTTTTCATAGGTAATAGTGTATTCCACGATTCGAAATAACAACTAGTTGATTTCACTGCTATTCTATTGTAACACAAATAACGGTGTATTATTACAAAACATCTCAAAATGAGGACCAATCGTTCCATTTTGTCATCGGCCCGGTGAACAGCTCTGTCGTCACGAAGCCACAGTCTTACGGGCGTAATTCGATTGTCCAATGCGTAATGCAACGTTGTTAGGCAAATTTTCGGGGCACTATTCAGGAATTATACAATTTCACGGGCGGATCGCGGCGTAGCAACGCGTGAAGTGAAATAATTGACGGTCTTGGGCCCAGGCCGCGCCGAGCGGTAACCATTGGATGTTTGAACAAATGTAGGCTGCGGAACGCGTTTGTTGCGCACTTCTGCTTGTCCATTTTCATTAAACGAAATCGTTTTCGTGTTGCGAATGAAAAAAATTGCATTAACATTAAATAAACCGTGTCGCTATCGTACAGGCGGTAGTGGGAGAGAGAGAGAAATACCACGGAGGCAGCAAGAAATTCTGAATGTCATACTTCACAAGAACCATTAAGCGGGAACCGGTGTCAACTTTTTTAGCTACTGTTTAATTAGTTGAAAATTGCTGTAATTAAATTTAAAAGTTATTAAGTTGGAAGACTGGTAATAAGAAATTTTTCGGTGGTAGAGCCACGCAGCAGATCTCGCTGATTTGTCTCGCTGTTTGTGACTTAACTCGGGTCAGTGCCACGAACTCACAGAAAATCGGCGTAAATTGGAAGTGTTTGTGCATCCGCGTTTCGTCCGATAAGAGAGGCGGCCTGTGGCCCAAGCCCACCCTCCTTCCCACCCTTCCTCCCCATTCAATAGTTTCCACCCTTCCACCCCTCTTAATAATTCCCACCTTAAAGGCTGACGACTGTCTATGGGCAATGATGATTGCTAACCATCAGGTGATCCGCTTGCTCCTTTGTCTTCTTCTCAAAAAAAATCTAGTTCTAAAGCCTTGTAGAAGCGCTAACTTATGTTGCGACCAAGCAGAATCCGAAAATGTTTTACTACCGTTTCTGTCACCCCTCCTTCCTTTTCCAGACTACCCCTTTCTTTCCAATTCCTAACTTAAAGACGGGCAACGCATTTGCAAAACGTTCGACATTGCAAATGTCGATGGGCAGCGGTTGTTGCTTTCCATTAGGCCAGCCGCTTGGTTGTTCACTCGCCTACTCCATAAAAATAACGGTATTTTCATTCCCTTAAAAGCCCAACGCAAGGCTAAGTTTTGAACTAGCCAAACTATTACAAACCACGCTTCGTTAAACACTTCGCTTATTCTAAAAACATGGTGTAGTTGAACTCAATGCCATTTCGCTAGAACCCTTCAAACCAGAACAACACACTACCTAAGTAGAAAAACTGGAATTAGTATGCAACTTCCATTTGGACTAAGCAATCCTATCATTAACTATAATAAATTAAAACAAGCCAAAATGACATAAAGACACTATTGAAAAAGTGTACATCGGCAGAAGAAATAAAAGCCTTTTTTTGTCCCGCTACGTGCATTTTTCAGTTTCATATCCGTCGATTTAAACATGAAACCTTCTCTACCTAAAATAAAAACCGCCTAAATTTTATCAACTTTCACAAAACGTATACTTAACGTAAAACATTTTTCCTATGTTTCCACTTTCATATTTTAGTCGGTAAATATAGAAGATAAACGATTGGATAAGTAAGCAAGAGTTTACGTAAAAATATAAGCGAAAGCTATTGAATCCACACTATGCTTGAATACGTTGACAATCCGACAATACATACATTCGAGATTCGTTTTCTATAATCTCTTTAAAACTGTCTTATTTCCGGTCGCATCTAAAGGTTTTATGGGTAGGTCTTATTCTTAATATAATAACCACATATGATAACGTAAATACCTAAATATAATTCATATTAAGAATTGAGGCGAGTCCAATTTTTACAAGAATAAAATTCCTGAAAATAATACATTCACTACTTGTTTTTTTTTTTATTATAAAATTAAGAGTGAGTATAAGTAAAAATTTGATATATATATTTTTTTTATTGTATTAGTTAATGTAAAATATAAGCAAGGAAAGCGCTTGTAAGCTATTCTCTTGTCTTAACAGTCATTTGGCTCTTCGCTACATTCGTGTGATGTATTCCATTCGGAAAGGCAATGTTTTCCGAAGGTGATAAGAACACCTTACTACTTAGCGACCTGACAAATTGTGCAAGTCCATTCTTTGCAAAAAAAAAATGATAGTTCGAGTTTCCTGCTCGATATTTTTAAAGAAATAGTATTTTGACGTTTGCTTCACGATACATACTTTGAACTATATCGATCGTTCGACAATTTTTTAACAATTTTATAAAAACCATTTACAGACACACAGTGGCAATACTACCATACAAGCTCAAAGGCCCAGCTTGCCCTACTAAGGAGTAAAATTTATAAATCTACTTATATATACTTTGCCAGACAATTGTCTGTTAAAGTATCATACTCTTCTCAAGGTTTCTTCGACATAATATACTTAATATTGGGTGAGAATGTGGATGAACTGATTGGTCAACTTCTAAAAATATGTATTCCAACTCTTCATAGGTATATCTTATAACCTTCAGTTTTTTGTTTTTATTACGCAACCCGCTTAACTCTGATGCAAACTAAATAACGCAAATGCAACGTTACTTAGTTTGCATTAGAGTAAGATGCGCATATATCTAATGAAAACCCATCTCGGATTAAGAATTCTTTATTACTTGTAACGATGCAGTCACGTTATTGTCTCGCTTTCACATTTAGCGACAATGATAAATCCTCTGTATCAGCTGTGTATGAATCACTCAGTTTTTTTCTATATACAGCTTTGTTTTCTAACGTCGAGTGAACATATTTATCACGTCAATCGGCCGCATTTAGCGCAAAGCTAGGCTTTTTATTGTTATAATTAAAGTGAGTAATTTTATTAATAAAAATTATAATATAACTTGTAGCAGTGCAATCCGACATTACGCTAATAACCCTTCACCAGTCGCAAAGCAAAAGAATACTTTCAATTTTGTATAAAAATGTATTAACCGACTTCATTAAATCCCACTTAGTTTTAAGCACATGTTCGCAATACAAAGTGCAATCAGAATGAAATTTCTGAGGAAACCTTAACCTTCCGAGGAAGCCTTGCGATATGCCGTTTTCAACAAAAATACTCATAATTACGGAGAACTCAAAAACTACTCGTCAAATCTCGCTAAAATTTATAGGGGACCACACGACAAGCTTTCAAATACAATAAGAATCATCAAAATCGATCGAAGAATTGATGAGATATATAACTTTTTACTGTGTGTATAATAAATAACCTTACTCACATAAAAAATACAGGCGAATTGAGAACCTCCTCCTTTTTGAAGTCGGTTAAAAAATTCGAACTAACGATGTTTTTTGAACACATTTCTTGTTATTTATACGCTACTTTACATGTATTACCATAAATTAGGTAACATGCATAAGTTTAAGAAAAGTAAAGAAATGTTAAAATAAATTATTATAAAAATAAAACACGAAATTTGTGGTAACACTGAGTAAGATTGCATAATTTCAAGGAAATAGCGGTATTACGTAAATTTTATATTTGTTTTAAGGTCAGCACTGTATCCATAAAATATCAAAAAAAAACATTTACTTTAGTGTTTCAATTACTTTATTTTCTTAACGGTTTTTAGGTCTTTGTTACGACGATTTCTAACACATTCTTGATTTGTGTTAATTATAAAACCATGAATTATATATTTAATACACCATAATTTAAAAATTCAGTGCGGTATAAATTCAGTGGTAATTATTGTGAACATAGAAATTGTGTGACATTCGTAACATTTTAATTGCTTACATGTAAAACATTTACATATTTATTTGTTGTATTGTTAAATTGCATAGATTATGAACGTTTATTACACAAATGGACTTAAGACTGGTCCGTTGGTGTAGCGGTTAGTGCTCCTGACTGGAAAACCAAAGGTCGTGGGTTCGATTAACACCCAGGACAAAATATTTGTGCGATGAGCATAGGTATCTGTTCTGTGTCTGGGTGTTAATTATCTATATAAATATATATTTAAACATATATAAGAATGTATGTCAGATGACTGATTACTATAGTACAGGCTCTGCCTAGTTTGGGATCAGATGGAAGTGTGTGAGATGTCCCATGATGTTGTTATTATTATTATTAAGAATAGACAATCGTTTTATTTAAAACTAACTATGCATTTGATTGACACGTTTTTTGGGTATCAACACGGTATAACAATAGAAGCTCAAACAAGCTCAGTGTGCAGGGACTCGCTTCAATGGATATGATTTTTTTAACTCTATTGCCCTCGACATATAAGTTAACCTCTGTAAATCTAAATCGCAAATACTTTGACGTCGCCGTCGTTTGATGTTGATGTCGCCACGTGATAATTCACATGCAAAAGTGTTCGTTGGATTATTGTTTTTAACTATTAAGTTAAAAACAATCTTCCAACGAACACTTTTGCATTCATAATGTTTGGTAACAATAACAGAAATTGGCAAATTATTTACTGCGCATTTTAAAGTGTTACGACGCGGTCGAAGCGAGCCGTCCTTCCCTTATTTGAATGAAACTTTCGCAGCCTCTATGATTTTTGAAAGCGTAAAATACACAAGCTCTGCCGAAGCAAATACGTCAATGCCAAATATTAACACAACAATAGTCAGGTTTACGTTGGTTTTATCGCTTTGGAGATGCGAAAGCCGAAATGTATTTGATTGTGTTTTGTTCTTGTCTACTGTGTTTACGTTTGGGAGTGTCATGTTATAATACGTATGGCTAATCAGCAATGTTAGGATGGTGAGAATTAGCATCAGTATCCTCTTATAGCATATATAGCAACCATTTATGATTTTTTATATTATAGTTAATTACACCAATTTAAAAATAAAAAAAAATTGATTCTCTATCCCGCTCTGTGTCCACGAAAAGCTTCAACGTCCACTAGTACACAGTACAGTACCGCCCCCGTAGGGACCTTTGACCTAGAGTAAAAGTGATAATGTGCAAGTATTACTATATTCCAGTTTGAAGGGATATGTCGCCAATAAGATAATAATGTCCTCCCTACCGGGGCGGGTGCCAAACTAGAAGAGATCGGCCAATTGCCCGGTATATATCATAATGCACAAGCGTTCGCGCAGATACAGGTGTATTCAATCTACCTTTACTCTCATAAACCAATGGGACGGACACTCGACCCGATCACAGATTAGGCGTAGACGGAATGACATTATACTGACCTCACAGTAACAACCACTTCAAGCCACAAATACATCGACAAGTAACCGACTTTTTAGAAATCCGTCGCCTGGATCTTTCTTTTCAGGTAATCGGGTGATCAGCCGTAATGCCCTATCTAAACAAGGAAACAACGCAAAGTGGATTTGTTTAAAAAGAACTGTATATAGGCACATACTATATTGGTCTAAATACTAGTTTCTTTTGTTTAATGTACATAAATTGAAATACATAAAATAAAAATGGAAAACATATACATCTCTACAGGAATACGTACGAACATAAAATGAAATAATTCTTATATATACCTCATAGTTTATAATTTTGCCTCTCATAGATTATAAAGGTTTTATGACTAACTGGTTAATCGACGAAACCGCTACCCAAGGTCCGTCGTCAACAACCCGTTATATAGTTAATTGAAACAAGAAAACTATAAGATATGCTCGTTTATTTTGTAGCACGCACGAACTACAGACGCGGGGATGTCAATTTATAACTGTGGGTCTTTGGCCCGTCTACCATCTCTTTCGCACCTACCGAATAAACGATATGCTATCTCGCAAGGTTAAGACCGCAACGAACTATTAAGTTGGCAGTCAAGCCAAGTTATGAATGTATGAGAACCCGTTTCAATAGTGATTCGTACTCTGGCAGTGTTAACTTGTTAGAGCTGTTTGCATTAATGAAATGTTTAGTATAACTATTCGTTCACTTCTTGGACTAATAGTTGTTCGAATACGGATTGATTTATTTACATTCCACGGTTATAAACTACAATTGACTTTTGTATTTCCTATGTATGTTCATATATGACAACCAAACAACCACAAACGAACACAATATAAGGACAACAAACAAACATGCTTTTGCATTTGTGCTTTTAATAAAAAGATTTTCAAAAATTTTGTCAAGTAATCGATTCAAGTCAGCTCATCAAGTAATTTTAATAAAATCACGTTATAAAGTTTTAAGAAGTATTTGGTACAAATCTTGATTTTTAATAACATTCGCATACAGGCAAGAGTTAACGAGGAATTCTACATTAATTTTACCTCGGTGAAGATCATCCTACAGACTACCCGTGTTTCATGTCGTAATGTTTATGATAGTCCCCGGTAATAGATAGTCGAATAATGCCTTAAATGCTGAAACTGCACACCCTGGAACTTTAAAAGTCCAAACGCGTCAGTTTATAGCACACTAAACGGCAGGTGATCTGTTAACAAAACATTATTACAGAAAACACCAATCATAACCTCTTGTAAACCTCTATAGGTACTAAAAACATCGAATGACTACAGTAAAGTAACCTTAAACATTATAAGGTAAAATTCTTACCTACCTTACTTTATACATGTACAGAAAAACGCATGAAATCACAGTCCACTCGAATAAAGCCACGGAAATAATCTAATAATATTATGATTATTGTTACGTCGGTTAAAACTAAAAAAAAAGTATGATAGCAATTGTTTCTTCATATCCCTCATAATAATATCCATAAGAGAGCGCAGCCAAGTGTATATTGGTTTAATTCATTACAAATCTACGCCTTTATCGAAGAATATATTATGATCTAAATATGAGATATATGTACCTACTGAGATATCAAAGTTCGCGTGTGAATTTGCTACGAATCATAAATGTCACGCACTGCAAACTCATCACGCCGTTAAAAATCCTAACAGCTCATTATTGTAACAACGACTTAATTTCTGACGTTAACACAACTGTTATCTATCTTAACAACATATTATGTGACCATATTTAACTTAACCATACAGATTATCTGAATTGTAAGAAACATTTATTACTTACTATTCAAACGTACAACTGTTGGGCCTCTTCTGCCTACGCCCAAAACGACGAATAGATTCACTTCACGTTGCCTATTTTAAATTATGTATATGTATATAGATACTACTGGAAGCCACAGGCCTCCCCTGTACAGAGAACATAGGAGCAAAAATGACCACGCGGTCTCAGTGTGGATCAGTGGGCTGCGCATATCTAAGAAATATCTTTATATCGTTTCATAGATGTGGAGATTTACTTGCGATTTACTTCACTTTTGACCACGATACCAATGAGTGCTTAAAATTATTAATTGCAAATTAACAAATTCAATGGTGCCAGAATTAAACTCATTTTGCTTGAATATATTCAATTAAAAACGAAAGCTGCGAACTATTTCGGTACAGCCGTTTTAATTCTTACAAATAAAAGCATAAGGAAAGGATAACTGTAAAAAACAAAATGTGTTATTCCGATATCAACAATATTTTAATAATAACATTCACGAGCGAATTGCATTGTAAACTGTTTTGTAGTAAAAACTAAAAATTGTCCACGATACAATTTAGAGGCACCAAATAACAATTAATTCATACTCAGTAAATATAAAACACAACTCAAAAAATATAAAAAACAGTCAGTTCAGAGTCTTAAAGACTTTATAATAACACTTAGTTCCACAGGTAATCGTTTAAAATGTTAGTTAATCTGTATGCTAAATTACGGAGCAGTATAAATCTAATCTTACAATAATGGAGTACCCGCACAAATTCTTCACACGTTTGCAAAAAATAATAACCCGTAACTCATTTGTCCTAAGGAGCAGAATCGGCTGTAGCGAATTAATGGTCAACTACGTCATCCTTCAAATATTTCATCGGTAATATAAAAAAAAATGTTTTCGAATACTCACAATGATGCGAGGTATCTTTGAGGCCGTATAAAAAAAGATTACATCGATGAGTGCCAATGTATGCGAAGAATTCCATGAATATGCTCGCAGTTGTTTATATTTCATTCGATCATGCAACAATATGCAAACATCGGTTTGTTTACGTGTTTGTGGTGGCTTAACGTATTTTTTTAAGAATCATTGCTATTATTACTCTCCCAAATTGTAAAAAAGAAGACAGATATATTACCAGAATGTTTGTTAGGAAAATTAACTTGTATCAAAATTTAATAAAAACATATATGGGCGCGTCTTAACTTCTACTTAACATTGAAACGTACCATCTCAATACATTGCAATATTTTCAATATAAAACAACTATGGAAGTAAAATTTTGTTATGATACTTTTTTGATATTCTTCGCAACCGAAATCAACCCATAATAACTTGTCTGTATTAGCTAAATACCAATTAAATTTATTTTATCCTAACCTTAACCTTTATAGATTGCTGTGGATGTGTTAGCCTACTCCGGTTGCAATCGCAGAGATCACTTTTTATTTTTATTTTACTATTTATATACATATATTATGTAGGAAAAAACGAAATCGGCATTGAAATTTAGAGAAACAATTTTCCCCATGCTTGAATAAACGTTTTATATGTATAATAAAATTTTTATGAAAAAATCATTGACGATCTCTTGTACCAAAAAACATGTAATCATAATTTTTTTTCGTTAATATATCTTCGATTAACATCAAAGCATATCGTATTAATTACATTGTCAGTTTCACGTTCCATCAAGGACAAGTAATTATGCATAAACAAAAGAGCAAAACATTTATAGCTCTTAATGTAACATAATTTGATGATTAAATTCCAAAAATACTTTTTTTTTATGGAGTAGGCTGACAAACGAGTCAGCGGCTCAGCCGATGGCAAGCCATCACCGCCGCCCATGGACATTTGCAACAGAACTTGCTAATGCGTTGCCAGCCTTTAAGGGGAAATTTTTGAAAGAGGGAGGGATGGGGAGTGAGACGGTGAGATTAGGGGAGGAGGGTGGGAGGAGATGGAAGGTGATGAGCCACCGGCCACCTCACTCACATCACGAAACGCGGTAGCAAAAACACTTCCACTTTACACCGATTTCCTGTGAGGTCGTGGTACTTATCCGGTTCGAGCCGGCCCATTCCACAACAAGAACAGCTGCGTGGCTCTACCACCGTAAAAATACTAAAAACGTATAGAACAAAAACAAATATTAGTTACACTTTCTGATTTAACTTAATGAATAATTAGTAATAAATCGATTACTGTAATATTGGTAAATAAAAAAAATGTGTTTGCATCGAAGGTGACATTCAATTTTAATGAGTAATAACAAACTGTAACCGACCAAGGTTAGATCTTTATACCGCATTATAAAATAAGCACGGGGAAAAACCGAAGTGCGCTTGAAGATTGGTCCAACAAGAAAACATCAAAGTTTAATTTGTTTTGTGAGGAAAATATTATCTGTGAGTTTACCATTTTTTTGTATAAAGAAACATCGCAATACTAATAGTATGTTACGGCATTAGAATCGAAGGGTGTCATAAGTTACTTTGTCGAAAAATTCGGAATAAAAGGTGAAAGATTATACGATATCACTTCCACAAGGGTAAAATTTTAAAAGCAAACGTAAAACTGTTCAATGCTAATAGCAACGCACAAACATTTAATTCATCAACTGACGTATTTAACATAAAGGAGTAATAACTATTGCGAAATTTTAAGCACTTTTTTATGACTGCATAAATCTCAGGAAGTCCACTGTTGGACATGGCCTTGGTAAACCGCAACCTAATATCAATAGTAGTTATCTGAATACTTAACGTATAACTTTGACATTCCATCGCCCAATCACTCTTGAACTAAATCACGATAAGTTTAAAATTTCTTCTTACTATATTAAATTAAATGCTTTCCTTTATGTATAAGGCAGAAAACAGATTGCTTATGAAGTCATATGCGATAAAATGCTAAACCATAGACTCAGTGTTGAGAACTATGTAGAATCTATCTATCGAAATATATGGAGATTTATGGAAATGTAAAGTCAATTGTTATCATAAAATATTCAATAACTAAAAAAGTCCACTATTTGAAGAAAACCTTTAATCGATTCAGCTAGTAGGTGACTTACTAGTACATGTTATTATGTTACACCCATCATCATTTCTTACTACGCCCGTGGCTAAAGAGAAACATAAAAAATAAATAAATCGTTCAAGCATGTCGCTTATAATCAGGCGCTTATAATCTACGTCAATAATCTAAAGTTCGTACTGACGTCACGTTAACAATAAATGCAGAGAAAGAGTTGAGAAATTACTATGTCATTGAAATTCAACCGATATACATCACCAAGGACTGTGAAGACAAGCATCATCGCACCTAATTCATATCGATAAAGTTTGTTTCTTCTTAAACTACTAGTAAACGCAGTTCATATTTGTTCCAATATGGTCGTGCACACATACATGTCAATACTTTTTAAGGTTTTTATTGGATTAAAGCTTTGTTTTCTCCTTTGCTATTAACTTACTAACTAACAGAGATTCTTGTTCCGCCATATTCGGCAGTTTCGATAAAAACACTACACAACGCCATAAACATAAAATATACCATCACAGTTTTATTTTACTATAAATACCTTAAGAACTACCGAACCGGTTGAAATAAAACAACAGCAAACATACAGGCATCATTTCGACCTTCAATTACGTATCGTATAAATTCACATTCCTTATTTGTGAGACAATTTTAATAAGCAATTAGTCGTTAGCCCATGTGCGGAGGGTTGGTAGTTTGCCAAACGAGATAACGTAGTGAGTTCGATATTTTATCAGCGTTTGATTATGATTAATTAGAGAAATAATGTAAGCACGTTTGTCTCCAAATTTTTAAAGAGGGCAGGACTCTTGCGGATCTGACCCATTTCAATACATTGTTAGTCATTCTACAGTCATATTACAAACAGTTATTTATTGTATTTTGCTTTAGGGGAGCATGTTGTTGACGTTATTACTAAGTATAATATGTAAGACCATCGTATACCTCGTGTGAAGAACGGGTAATAAACGAGTTGTTTAAAAATACTAATATATTGCTTAGCACCGGGCGTACACTTTGTAACCTTATCACATTTTCATAAAAAAACTACCTATGATAGCTTTACCAGAAGTCCCGATTTTATTGCAAACGCCATGATTAAAGCACGAAATGCAATTCCGCTGTACTTACACAAATTATTTGCACTCGGATGAAAAGAAAAATAAATCAATAAAGAAAATATTTTTTATGTCCCCTCTTGTATAAATTAGGTGCCGATCACTGTTTTATTGATAAATTTTGAAAGAATGATCTAGAGGCATACATTGAAGAAAAACAGTATTAGATCTCCTCTAACCTCACTGTCAACTGATTATTTTATATAGTTAATGTTGGTATATGGATTGAAAGCTCTTACGCTGTATTGTAATATTAAGAGACAGTATTTATTGCCAATTGCTAACGGAATGATAAATGAGTATGTTTCTAAATCACAAGCCTGTGTAACTTTGTTATTATTATTATACGTTAAATGCTAAGCTCGCAGAAACCATTGACCGTCGTCGGGCGGCAGCGCGTGGGATTGAATCTAAGCAAAAATCATTTGCACCTTTCTTAATCTCTAACGCAACGACTCAAGGAACAAGATCGTTCACGCGAAACGCTAAAATGAGTTGCTGTCGCCGACAATGGAAGAGGGTCGCACGCGTGCTGTATCACAGTGTTCAAGTAAAGTAGTGCAGTGTAACTGTGGCCTGGGACTCGATTGAAATAACTTCTAACGATCTAATTCTATTTCGATTCAAGCGCAAATTGATTCTTAAATAGAAACCGTAAAAAGGAGGTACCGGTTGCGTCCTCGCTTAGGGCAAAGAAAGGAAAGGAAGAAAGGAAAACATAGACAATGCTCGTTTTCTACATCTCATTTATAACAAGATTTTCGCAGGGTCCCCGAGGGGAAAGAACTTAAACATAGCTAGATATTCTGCGGTCAAGCAGTCTCTCGGTGTCGATGATAACATTTAAAGAGAAATAACTGTACATATTGACGCATCATCTTATGTCTTTGTGCTTACAGTTACGGTTATGGTTTATATGTCGCTTAAAAACAGACGTCCAATTTGCTTCTTTTTTTTTTCCAATAATCCTATTTACTTATTTATTCATATCTTTAAATAAGGCTTCGCCAAGTTCTCAGATAAAAATAATAAACAAACTGAATAAATAAATATATAGCTCGGTAAAAACGGTTAAGAAATATAAGAATAACTATATTAAATTTTAATTTCTCAGTTTAGCATCATTAATCTCGTTATATTTGATCATAATTTTAGTTTCAATAACATTCATTTTTAACATATGAATAACATATATTACAAAGCTTAATCTTATCAATTAATTTAGTGATTATTGTTAGTTTTGAATGTATATATTATGTAATGTGTTGTATGTGAAGTTGATTAAAAGGTTATTATTATTATAATTAAGTTCAACAACTTTGTCACAATTCACTTGGTACCACCATTGTGTTGACAATTATTCTATAGCCAAGTAATAGTCAGGTTTGAACGGAATGTTGCAATGCTATTACTAAGTATAGACATATTTATACATCTATACGTGGTAAGTGGAGCGGGTATTCAGCAAGCTTTGAACTTGTTTGATTCAAAATAACGTAAAGCGTCGTGGCATTAAAGTCGTGTCGCTTGCCATCAAACAAAATACTTGCTATGCTCTGCTCTGCTCTCTTAAAAAATCTTTGTTAAACACATTCTTTCACACGTTGATTTCAAAAACATGTAACACGTATTAACGACATGTACATGTTAGGATTGATTTGTAATTTTTGTCACTTCAGGATTCTTTAGCGCAGTCCCTCTGGTGTAATATTACAGAAGCCAGTTATTGTACCAACAGGCAGTGGTGTGCAAACCAAACTATGTTCCGGTTTGAAGGGGTTTAATGCACGAGCATAATTACTGAGCATAGAGATATACCATCCCACATCTCTAGGTGACATGCACAGCTTGAACTTGTTTCGGAAGCATCGCTCGTCGACACATGATTTGCTCATGTCATCACTTAAAACTATTAAAAAAATCATTAATCATTGTTACTTCATTGTCAGTGTCGGACTGAATAACATTTCCTTTAATTATTTTTTTTTCATCATAGATAAAATATATATTGCCTAGGCTATAATGTCTACAGTTTTAAATTCTTTACATACATTTAAGTAAATTTAACATTTTAATTGGCTAAAGTGCTAGCAAAAATGTTTTGTTATCTATTTAGTTAAAAAGGAAATCCATACAATAAATTGACGTCACTCGAATAATCTTTACACTCGACTTTCCACATAAATGTTATCTTAGAGGCAACCAAACCTACTTAAAATATGAGTAAGAGTGACAATGTCTACACTGTGAAATTATATTTAAGTGTTATACAACACCCACGCCGGCAGTTATCAAACCACCTGCCTTATTATTTAAATGAACGTACAAGATAAACGGCCGCCATCTTGCCGCATTCCTGCTAAAGTATCATCCATAATTTAGATATAACTCTATAAACTATTGCTTATAATTAAAAATATTATCGCTAAAATACTTTTAAAAAACGTATTTGTAAATAACATTCATTGCGTTGCCTGGTATTATCACAACCAAATTTTGTATATTAAGATCATTAACTTGTAATAAAAAGTATATTATTAGGAAATGTTTTGTCAAAGTATATTTAAAAGTATATACTTAATAAAAATAAGGCACGCTATGTTAGTACAAAATTTGAGACATTCGATTATTAATATCAGTATCGTATCGCCACTTACTTCTTATTTTTGTTATTTTAAAAGTATCGTGATTTGGTTATACTTGCTATAGTCAAATACCGGAAATTAATATCAAAGCGTTATTCAATACAATCAATTACGTTATTAAAATGTTAATGACTCATCTAACGTTCTTTATTCATCAAATCAAATAAAACATTCGCAAAATCGACATTCACTGAGCATCAAATTCAAATAAGCGTCGCTGTTGATATGGATCAATAATAAATAAATTAGTATTATGTGATTGGTGTGGTATTTAATTTCAATCAGTCGAACACGACTTGTTATGTAGTGATGTTTACAATTCAGGAGCAAAAGACTTCAACGAGTCGATTACCGAATATAAGAGTTCAACGCGTAAGCATATGTGAAGGGATTTGTTTTTTGTTTTTTTTTTAAGAGAAAAAGTAAAAAAACGAAGTGAGCTAGTCATAAGAATGATGAAGAAAATGTGTTATATCTCTACGCTCGATAATACGAACAAGTACTAAGCTTGTCTTGGCTTGACAGACTATTTTGCAGCAGGCAAGTTCGAAACTCATTGGTTTTGCGCTTCGCTTATCACCGAAAGATGTATTAAACATACATCTATTTATCCAGTAAAAACGTCAGCAGCGCTGTCGTTCAAATCGTTAAACTAGTGCTTACGCGAAACTGATTGGCGATAGAATAATTGGCAATGCCCACCAACCTAGGCGGTCGATGCAAGAGTCCTATAACTTTTTAATTTTAGTTCTTTTCGATGGAGTCCCAGAGCACTGAAGCTGCGTTGCTTTCAAAGATTTATTATACTGTACAGACTTACTTTAAATTATTTTTAATATTTCTTCTTATTTTCTAGTGGACTGTATTGTTATTCGGTGTTTATTTATGAAGAAAATTTTAACACACTGTACCTAGTTTTTTCTGAAAATACCTCGTTTAAATTTGAAGCCGTTTGTAACGAAAGTTCGGAAAAGTGTTTTCTTTCATCATCATAATTACTTGTTCCTATACACTGCTCGATATAAGCCTTTCTTATGACACACCGCTGAGCTCGTTCTTCAGCTCTTTGTTTCCACTGCCAGCCACTCTTCAGATGTCGTCACTCCACCTAGCTGGAAGACATCCTACACTACGTTTGCCAAGACGCGTTTTTTTATTAAGTTAAAAAAAGAGTATATAATGTTATATAGTGTTGTCCAGTAAGTTACTTCATTCTGTTTCTAAATGAATGCTGAATGAAAACTAACTATAAATTTGTCGATTTCAAATCGCAGTACGTTTCATAATAATTACGAATATAGACTCACTAGTGGTATTGCCTAAAACAGGATATCATGTTCAAAGAATTTATTCAACGTCCTTCCTGTTGAGGCAACTTACTTTGTAGGATTTAAACTACACGCCACATCGCTAAAAGCAATAAAAAGGAAAACTCGATTAAATCTTCAATATCTTTAGCATTAGGTGTCTATGAGTTAGAGATAAGAATTTTTATCGAGGATATATAAACTCGAGGATATATAAACAAAAAACAAATCTAAATCGTTTTCGTTATCATTATTTTCAAAGAACATTATTGATTATTAATTTTATGGCTACAAGGCATCTTTATAATAAAGTTCATATTATATTAACATGAGGTAACTAAAAACAACACAAACCGAACCAAATGTCTTTGAGTGAGCTTCTGGTAGAATAACCTTCTGGCAGTGCATATGTGGTATTAAGATAACTATTTTTATTTTATGTAAGATAACTATTTCATTGTTTTAAAGCTTAACATATTGTAACGGTATTTTAAAAAGAGCGGCTGTTGAGTGCTTGTAAAGGCCTATTTGAATAAATATATTTTAATTTGATTTTTTCCTGCTTGGCCTTCATAAATAAATAATTTATATACTCTACGTGAATAAAAAAAATAATTTATTATTTTATTATATATATATTTATTTAAAAAAAAATAATTTATATACTCTACGTGAGGAAAAAACTATATAACGTTACGGCTTATCGCGCCCACTGAGGAGTGTGAACTTTGGCAAAATTATTTTTATAATAAATAAAAAAATATTAATATTATGTTGATTATAAATACATAATATAAACGAAAATATTCGTCGTTTAAATTTATATTATAAATGTCAAACACGTAACTCATCAATTCGTAAATGCAACACTCAAAAATCAATATTAAAAGGTATTCTTTATATATTATAATATTAATAAAATTTCTACCACTAAGTGAATGGTTATAATAATAAAAAAGCCCACTGTTTCAGCAGTTGACAACACGTTTCTGCTTGTTACGTCAAATAAATGGCTTCCTCGGTTGTCATCATACCTCATACTTAATCCCTCAACTAACATACATTTCCGATTCGACCGTAGATAATTCGTTGATATATCTTTGAAGTTCAATGTCGAAAAATAATTAAATCTCTATTACAATAACCTTGCATAAATCATTTTTGTGTTTAATTTTATTTAGCTGTTAGTCATCGTAAAGTTAATTAAATTAAAACAGGAAGTCGCAATTTATATAGTATTATTTATTATTACGATCACATAATATGTATTTATATAATTATAAAATAACAATCATAATAAATAATTTTCTTGTTCACCCAAAATAACAATAATATTCTTAAATGATAATAATATATTATAATTCATTGATTGTTACTAGTATTTATTAAACATCATAAAAATACAAAAGGATAGTATTGGAAAGAAAAAATATCTACATGTAAACCATTATATCGAATCTGAAAAGCAAACACATAGTAACCAGCAAAATCAATATTTAATAGATGTTTCATTTACTGATTTCAACAATGTAATTGAGAAAAAAATTACTCCAGCGTCGATGTGTACACGTTAAGGATACTTTTTAAAAACAGTTTATTAGTTGCTTAGAACATGAAAAACTATAAAACTCACTCTTATCAGTAGAGCTATCTTGTGAGTAAGCGTTGTAACAAATTATGTTTCAGGCTGTTGTTTGTAATATTATAGGCCGTAAACTAGAGCAATTTTAACCCTATCAATCATTCGATCGACTGTTTCTATCATGCAATTGCCGATATTTAAAAATAATTACCATTCAGGCCTTGTTGTCCGCCTTCACTTTCACAATTTCAACATAATTTTGATATTAATAGTACAATATCACGATATTCGAATATTCGGGTTATGTAAAGTAACACGTTATATCTAACGGCCATCTAACGCAATCCAAAACCTTTACTAATCCATTTTAGGGTTTTTTTTTCGTTACACTATAATAGCAAAAACATACCTATCACTAATTACTTGACTTTGATGGGATGATGTTTGTTCTTCTAGCCTACAACCCTAGATAAATATTCAGGGTACTAAATCTACGGAAAGACTGCTTCCCAAACGGTAAACGCCGCCATGTTAATAATTACTTTTTTCTAATCTTAGAACTGGATGAGTAAGTTAGGAGTTTGATGGCACATTTGTTCACGACAGCACTAAAATATGCTTAGCTCTGCATTGCGTTCGACACCCACAGATATATGAAGGTATAATATTGAATTATTACTCTGAAAACACTAATGTTTTCACAACACTGCTTGACTCTGCAAAAAAATATTGCTAATACACCTTTTCCTAGAACAACTGAAAAGTGAGTTCATATAATAATTTTAGGCGATAACTCCGTTAATTGATGACCTGTTTGATGCAGTTGCTAAGTTATTCGCTTCGTTGTCGCAGGTCGTGGGTTCGGTTCCCACCCAGGATAAATATTTATACGAACTACAGATAACTAATTGTTCTGGATCTGGGCGTTTGTCCGTATGAAACTTATGTATGTGAAAAGCCCTTGTAACACGAGATATTTCTATCTTACAGGGCAGCGAATTAAAAAAAAATAAGAAATGTAGTTAAATTTCATAAAAAAACTGTTAATAATTTAATTAAAAAGACCAAAAGTACCGGACGGTCGTAATAGGGCTGCGAATAAAAAGTCTTCAACTTTTGATATAGGCGTGATTGTATTGACGCCCGTCACCAAGCTATTTCTAACATGACGCACCCCGCTGTTTAACTTATTAGAAACGTTCTCCGCTTTTTTTTCGGCATTTCCATAACGAATTCACTATTACCGGTTACTGTACTCTGCTTGTAAAGCGACAGTTCCAATGTCGAATCTCGGATTAAGTCAAACAAGTTTACATACCATATGATATTATGCTAATACTGTTTAAAAAAAATATGGAATAAAAGAAATATATGCTATAAAAACGACAGTTTACTGTTTCTTTTTTTTACGATAAAACAAAGAAACAATAAAAGGCATGACTTTTTCTACACACATAACTTTTGTGAAGGAACTACAGGATTACCTTTTGGTTTCTATGCCGTCAATGCGAATGCCTCCCTCTGTGTATGATGATAGTAAAGTACAGTATGTATAAATAGTATATGTATATTTTAGTACTGCCCTGTGAATTCTGCCTTAGATTCCGCAAAGTATGCCTATTGTGAAGTAACCTTTCTAATTGTTAACCCCTCGAATATAGATACGTATGCGGTATTTACATTGACGCCGCTTGATCACTTCTCGCACCTACTCGTTTAAAAAAAAAACAAAAACAAAGACGTAAAATGTTAAACGGAGGCTGAGCATGACTACATTATGTTATTTTTAACATCGATCCATTAATCATTCGTACATCACGGACATAAAGATATTTTATTGCTTATAAAAAAACATTACCATCTTAAAAATATAAAACGTTTATTTGTTTAAATAAAACTTATTCCGTGTGCTAACCCCGAAATTTATTTTCATTCAACGAATCCAAATCAAGCATACATTATACAAAATGCGTTTAAAAAACGGAGTAATAACCTAGTGCCCGTCCTATTGATCCTGACTGATAACTATGTAATCAGTTTCTTGGTGACCAGAGTCTAAAAACCTAGCCAAGAAAGAGCTAGCAACATTTTAACTTACACACACTGGAAATAAGTGGTGCAAGTTAAACAATAACCGAATCGTGGGAGAGAAATTACATGGGAAAAACCATTTTTCGAAGGAATCACTCCGTTCGTACATTTGTACGCACGACATTTCCTTACACCTACAAGTTTTAAATTCGCTAACACGACGAAATAGTCATCGATACGTGGCAAGGCGAATTAAAAGCTGCCACATTAAGCCCAAGGGCCGGCCGTTAAACTTCTGTAACGTCGGCAGCATTTCTAACTGGTTTGACTGCGTGTGACGGAAAGCCCCTTAATCGACGTAACCGCAAATCGAGAGCGGACCCGTTCAAAACCGATGACCAAAAGCCATCAATAATTTCTTTCTTGATTAACGAGCGACGTTAAAATTTCATTAACGAACAGTTTATTCGAGAAATTTCACAAGACCAAACCGTATCCCTATGAAGTTGCACAAAGTTTTTATGTGGTTATTTTAATCTTGCTGAATTATTATAATTGATTTTTTTATAAACACAGAGAGCGTTAGGAACATACGAATGTTCCGTACGTTAACAATTCGTCATTAGTGCTATTTTATTTTTAGTCTATCCAGGCGCGGATCTAGCCCTTAAATAAGGTTGTGGGCATCCACCCAAAAGTCGGCCAAATGTGAGTTGGAGTATGAACCTGCTTATGAACAATCATGGAATTACGTTTTAAACGATATTTTAATTTGAGTTATTTTCGATCTTCAAATGATAACATTGATTACTAACTAAATTAAACATCATTTTACATGAAATAACTTTATCAAAAACTAATAACATGTTCCGACTTCACACGAGTGGACATTTATTTTTTATTGCTTATTTTACTGTGTGAAACTTTACCAGTTAGGTACAACTAGTGAATGAAATGATTGGGGTTGTGGGCATGCCCACAGTGCCCACAACGGTGAATCCGCGCCTGATGACACGTCTGTCATACAGAAACGACGCCGCTCGTCTCTATTGACAGACTGGTCCGTTTGTGTAGTAGTTGGTGCTCCTGGTTGCTAAGTGAAGGTCGTGGGTTTGATTCCCGCCCGGAGCAAAATATTTGTTAGATGAATTTTTTTTCTGTGTCTGGGTGTTAACTATTTATAAAGCTTTTAAAATATATAAGTATGAATATCAGTCGTCCGATTACCGTAGTACAGGCTCCACCTAGTTTTGAATTAAATTACCATGTGTGAGATATCCTTTGATATACTAACTGAAACACACAAGTTTTGACAGTAACAAGTGACATATTAATTTGACCTCCACCACAGCAATTATTTGTAATATCTGCAGGCACCTGCCTCGCATTTGTTTGCCCATGTGAAGTTTGTATATGAAAAACTATTATACATTAAGATAATAAAATAAAACAGTAGTAAGGAGTGTTCTCTTTAAAGCAAGCATTGTCTATGCTATTTGCATTAAATATGTGAGTATCTCTTGCAAGTATCTCTTATCATTTAAAAGATTGAGTTTCTCGCCAGCTTTTCTCAGCAGAACTGCATTCCGATTCTTTGGTTTTTTTATGGATAAGGCTGCCAAACGAGCAAGCGGCTGACCTGATGGTAAGTGATTACCGCCGCCCATGGACATTTGCAGCATCACAGAACTTACAAATCCATTGCCAGGTTTTAAGGGGAATTTTTGGAAGAGGGAGAAAGAAGAAGGGAAGAGGAGAGAGGAAGCGGGGTGGGTATAGAGGAAGAGTTAGGGAGGGTAGAAAGGTTTTTGGGTTAAGAAAGAAACGGGTTTAGGTTAAGAAGGGCAGGTAGGGGGATAACCCACCGGCCACCTCACTCACCGGACGAAACGTGGAAACAAAAACACTTCCACTTTACGCCGATTTTCTGTGAGGACGTGGTACTTATCCGGACCAAGCCGGCAACGAGAACAGCTGCGTAGCTCTACCGCCGTAAAAACATAAAAGCGCTTGTAAAGACCTTGACTTGAATTAATTTGTTTTAATTTGATTCATGGATAACGATAGACTGAAGGAACAGGCAATCGGGTGATCTGCAATTCTTATTGCACCGGCCTGAATCAATTTAAATCTATTAATAATGCTACTCGAAAGGGCGGATGTTCTACTTTAGGAAAATCTCTGGATTCTGAATAAATACAGTTTTAAGTAGAAGTCTGAACTCGGAAAAACTGATATAAAACTAGTATGGCGCACTAAAGTTAGGTTAATGTTTCAGATATTCAGTCATTGTAATGTACCTCCGTGACCTGGTAGTATAGGTCCGCGCTATACAAAACGGAGGTCGGGTGTTCGAATCCCGCGGAGGGTTCACTTTGTGTTATTGTTATTTAGTTTGTTTGGGATCCATGACTCGGGTACTTGTCGACGTCATCTAACGATGGTGTGAGGAGTTGTTACTAAAAAGTCGGTTAAATGTCACCGCCTCTGCGCCTGATCTCTCCGGTCGTGTCGGGTGTCAGTCCCATCGGGCTATGGGAGTAAAGGAAGAGTGAGTGCATCTGTATCTGCGCAAACGCTTGTGCGCTTTAATGTATTTGGCCGCGCAGTTGGCCGATACGACATTGGGACCATCAAGAAGAGAGCATACTCCTATCTTAAAGGCCGGCAACGCATTTGCGAGTCCCTTGATGTTGCAGATGTCTATGGG
>DWHO01000033.1:0-32197 GCA_018247575.1 Eurytides lysithous rurik | reverse complement strand
GCCCGCAGCGCCGTCGCGCCGAATCACTGACGCGCTCCCGCGAACGTGACTGTGTCTGTGCCCGGATTACAGTGCTCACTAGTGCCAACCAGCCCTGGATTCAGTTTGTGCGCGAGCGGCGAAAGTCGTAACCGGGTCGCCGCCGCGTATTGTGCAAGCACGGCGCAGAACACGCGCGCGGCCTCGCGCTCTCCCGCAGGAAGCGTGTCGCAAGCGTGGAAGTGGCGCAAGCGCCGGGAAACAGGCCCGCGCCCCTGCGCGCACCGAGACCCTGGACCGCCCCCGCGACACCGGCGGGTTCTCTTCAAACCTCGCTCCTTGGTAAGGCGCGGCCTATTCAAAGTTTTCAGCGCACAGGTGCTTGCTCCTCACTCCCGGAGTTTCAGAGCGAGCTTCCGCCACCGTGGAAACGGGCACGACCACATCCCGCGCCCCTCTAAGCCACCGGCGTCGCAGTGAAGGGGAGTCGAGTGGCGTTAACGCGCTCGGCGTCGTTTGCGGCCGAGCTTCGGCTCAGGTGTCGGAAACATAACGAATAAAGAAGTGAAATATCCAAGGACACTACAACTTTCAAGTGATTTCGCGCGCGGCCGACAATAAAAACTTCGTAACGCGCCTGCGCAACCTCACGGTCTCACTTTCGACGTCTACAACGCCACGGGCCTCGCTCGCCAAGCCGCGCTTTCGATACTTGTTACAAAACCTCCGGCGTGGCGATTTTCTTTACAAATTTCTCACCGACCATCGCGCTCACTTGAAAAAAACAACTTTCCGCAAAATCGAACAGGGTTTGGTTCTTTGGTCGTAAATCACATGAATATCATATCAATGTATCTAGGAAACCTCGTGTTCGCTGTGACCGTTACAAAACACTTTGCTATTCCAAGCAACGCATTACCAGCAATTGTCATCATTTAGCGTAACTGAAAGGGACGCGGGCCGAGGCTAGCCAGTAACAAATTTTAGTTTGATATTAATAAGTGGCCACCACGGTCGATCATGACATATCCAAATATAGATGCTAACGAACCGCACAACAATTTGCTGATTGCTTCTGACAAAAACACACACTAAGTACAGACTAGTATTCGTATTCGATACAGCCGAATCTAATCGCTTAGAAATGCAACGATCTTCAAAGATACAATTGATAGTTATCCAAAAAATGTTTGGAATTCAACATTTTTAATAAGACGATCACAGAAAATGCAAATTATAACGTTATATCGATGCGCGAAGAGCAGTTTGCTCGTTCAGCCATAAGTACACCGCATTAATTATGAAAACTTTCAAATATCTTACGCAGCACAACTCATGAAACCGACCATTTCAAACCGGCATTCTAAGTAAGGCTCGTAAAGTTGAAATTGATAATTACGCAATATACAAATCAGGGGCTTTCGTTTCCGAACGAGAGCATTAGTAGGTGCGCCGTCGAATGTCAAGATTGAGATTAAAATATGGCGGTGCGATCCGCCAGCGACAAAAGCATAATGCGTGCGCCAGCATTTTTCACTTTCACCCGGCGAAAGCGTTGTACCTACCGAATCTCTTTGGTGGTTTCGCAGCGACAGAGGTCCTTATTCGATCTTTATATGTTACAACCGAAAACAAACTTTATTCGCATCGTAATTTTATGAACGAAGCTAATTTTCCCTTGAATAGTTTGTCATTTTTATTATCCTTTGAAAGTAAAATAAAGTCGATGAATATAAACTCTTGAAAGTAAAGAGCACCGCTACGTTTCCGAACGAAAAGATTTTATTTCCGAACAGACATCGCTCGTAAAATATTTATAGTGAATTTGACTGTACGCATGTCCGTCTGTAAGATACACGTGGGTATGCCGGTTGGAGGTGGAGCTAAGAACCAGAATTGCGTTTCGAAATCGTGACATTCCGTCGGCTTGTCTTTTCAACTACACTTTCAAGAAACATTTCCTTCGGATAAAAGATGCATCAGTTAACGATTGATAAATAACTTCTGAATGTTCTATTTTTAAAATAAACTTATTGTTCTGTAACGTTCAATACAACTTACATGAATTATATACATTTTAATTTCAATTATAAATTAAATTCTTAATAATTTTAACTCATATATTATTCAATAAACAAGAAATTTAATTTTCTTTAAATAATCATAGCGAACAATAAAATTACTTATGTTAAAAAAAAATCTTTGATTACATTTAAGAAGAGAAAAAAGATATTACTTGCAAGCGATTCAGGTAAAACGATGGAAGTTGAACCTTACAATCCGTCTGTCACAACTTCATCTATTCTGAGGACACCAAACATTTCATTATATGGCATAACGATACCAAGCGCATCATTAAAATTTCACCTAACAACAAAATTATTTGAATGACACTGTAATACATTCGACGATGCTTCATCCTACCGTTAAACTATTAAAGGAGAAATTAAAACATTCGTTTTACAACACGAGGTTTTCCAGAAGTGTCATGAGCGTAGGTATTTCTTCGTCATCCTCAGTTTTTTTCTTTAAGCCAAATTCACAGCGTGAATCATTTTTCGATGACGTTGCGGAAATAAGGTCATTAGAGACAACGCGACAATTTTCTCGGTAATTACAAACTGAGAACCGGCTGAAATTGGGCTGTTGTTGGACTAGACTTTATATGCTATCCGTATTTCACTACGCTCTAAAAATTCGCAAAGCCTGCGAACGAGCCATTGTTCGTGCTACAAACAAAAACGCCTGCCGCCACTACGGTGATAGATGGATAGACTCAGTCCGTTATTAATCGTCCGACATCAACTACCAGCATGCAAGCCGGTCGTCCAGATTATTGTTCCGATTGCACAAACTAAATGCGACGAAGACACCCACTTTTCCGCATTACGTATACGAGCGACATAAAGAAAATACAAAAGGTGGCTCATCAATGTGGGAGCCGCTCGCTTTGTTACGGAGCGAAGTTTCAATAACAACATTGATATTAAATGTGCAGTTCAAAAAATAAGACGCAATTAATGCATTTCGCACAGCGGCGGATCGGGAGGCATTTATGTAAGTCGTGCCTCTGGAAGTGTATGCGCAGTTATCCAATCACTAGTGTTCACTAGACAATGAGTGTGGAAACGAAAGTGAAATGCTGTTACGTTGTCAAAACGGAACGAGCCGAGGCTCGTTCGAATTAGCTGTTAACGATGATTTGCTTCAATCATGTTGTCGACTCGATTGAAACTTATTTTGATCTAAAAAGATATATATCCAAAATATAGGACTTATTCACTCAGTGGTACATACCATGATAAGATCCTATATGTAATAAAAGCCTTTAAGGCTTTATTTCATAACTATACGCTTATTAATTTTGTGTTACCGATCAATACATATCATTCAATGCATCTACCGTATTAATTAAAACAAACGAAACTAAAAAGAATACGAATAGAAACGAACTCTTTAAGCTAAACTTTTGCCAACTAAACTATTTACACAGAGACACAGAGATTAAAGTCTATTATCGTAATAACAAAATTAAATAACTTAAGTAATAAATTAATTAAAACGTCTAAACAGATATTCATTCCATAAGTCAGTAAAGAATGTTCTGTTTTCCAACTAGAGAGAATTGTTATTCTGGATAACATTTTCAGAATTACTTTATCTATTAAAATAAAAGAGTTCACTGTTATCAATTTATATAGTTAAAGTATTATACAACATTATGTTACTCCAGTCACTAACATACTTTTATGTCAACGTGATACTTTTTAATATACTATAGTACAACAAATATTGATAGATTTCCCTATTTTATTTCACAACTCTTTCTAGCAATTGTGACTTTTATGTTACTCGTTAAAAAACTAAAATAATAGCTTTGTTTTCACATGAAAACACTATTTCAAGGAAAATTACCGTGAACTAAAATTGTATCAATTCACACACTTAACCAATTAATTCCCCTTTTCTTACATTTCCTCATTCAGAGTTGCGCAAAACACTTCCTCGCCCGTTAATTCAAGGGACCACCCACGCTCAGGACGTGTCAAACTGCTAAAAACATTATCAACTTTCGTTGCATCATCATTTTCATGAATTTAATTATTGTTATGTTTGCTCAGCTACCGCCATTTGGTAAATCAATTTAACTAATTGTTCTACCAATTAACTTGTGATTAGATTTACATCTTATTTCCAACCTGTATATCATTCTAAATTTGTCGTTTATGTCCACATGAACTTTCGTACCGTGAAACAAAAGGCACATTTGTGATAAGCTAGAGGAAGATCGTTTCGATCGAAAACAAACGTGCAAGATGGAATCATCGTTCGGCGGACTGATGCCGTCGGCGTCAAGTAGGCAACGGCGGCGTAGGCGATGGCGGTACACATTGCAACGTGCCGATTCAAATCCAAGGTCTTTCCTAGTGGAAGAGAACGGAGTTTCCTGCGACCGCCTATCTCTGCGCACACCGACGCGCGCGCACGCACACGCGCGCGCGTGTCGCCGCTCTTTGTGTTCATTCTTTCCTAGCTACCGTTGCGGGCCATCTTCTTTTTGCGCCGTCCGCCGGCGTTTGAAGCCCGAGCCTCTTGGCGTTTCGTTATATAGGCGACTGCGATGCGCGCCGCGCAGTTACTGTGTCACTGGAGCCAGCGAGAGGTGGCCTG
Source organism: Eurytides lysithous rurik (assembly GCA_018247575.1). Taxonomy (NCBI): domain Eukaryota; kingdom Metazoa; phylum Arthropoda; class Insecta; order Lepidoptera; family Papilionidae; genus Eurytides; species Eurytides lysithous. The sequence goes on along the minus strand of DWHO01000033.1, from coordinate 27,547 downwards.
CAAGGACCGTACCGCGCTGCCAACCTTTTTTTTTGCTCTCCGTGCGTGCGATGTTTTCACTTTCGTCATTTTGACCGGGCCAGTTTGATCTGACGTCGCCGGCGCACGGACGTGCCTAGGATCGGGCGTTGTGATAATCCTGTGATCGCTGGTGCTTCGCATTCGGATTGTTTGTTGTTGTTGCTGCCGTTGTTTGTTTATACTGTTTTTTTTTTTCAATAATAATTTTCAACATATATTTTTTTTCCAATCATTTTGTGAGAAATGTTGGTTGTGATGTGTTGATGATGTTCGACAACAACGTCCTGTTGAATCTGTACAATGAGATTGCGAATAGAAGTGCACTACAGTTGGCAAGGTAAGGTTTTTCGTTTGTTTACTTTTTATTTTCGTTTTTTTTTTTAATTTTTCCTTTACACTCCTCCGTGAGAGAGGGGCTCTGTGCGTATGGACGGTCGGCACAGCCTTGTATCTAATGAACGCAGTGTTCGACGCCTCATCCGCCTCGGCTGCGCCTGAGCCTCGCTCGGAGAGGTTAATAGGTTCACATTAGATGGTGGGTTTGCGAAATAGCCGAGAGCTCGGCACTAAAGCGCTCGCGCCGCTTTTCCACGCTCGGTTTCGCGCGCATTCGACACGCGAAATATCAAATGCACTCGTTTCTGAAGTCCGTACAAACCGCTTAGGCTCATTCTATGACGCGAACAATAAGTTATTTTAATTAATGTGTCTTTGTTACATATTAAGATACCATCATTTCGATGTCCTATATATATATAGGCTGAATTTATACTCTATACATTATACTCTAAAACATGATATCGAGGCTAGAAAGCATAAACGTATTAACCAGCAAAACCCAAAATTATTCGCCAGACATATACAAATCGTCGCGATTTAATTTATTGATTTCAACGATGCAATTAAAAAAAAACTTCATATGTCATTTTCTACATTTTTGGTTTGCAGCGTCGATTTGTGCCATCACTAAAACAAGTAAGATTTAAACTTGTTTTTGGTATTCGGAATTCTTAATTGCATAATTTTTTAACAAAATAAATGTACCATATGTCATATAACTAACTACACAACATAAAAATAGCGTTCGTGAATTAACTTTGTGTACTAAAAATTATTTAGTACACCAGCCACAGTGACTGTAGTCTGACGACTGCTATTTTGTTTATTGAAAACGTATAAATCGTTTTTTTTTTACGTCAACACTCATTTAAAACCCCGAAAGTGTTAACCAGGAGCGCAGGGTCAATCCAAAGTTTCAGTATAAAAAAACCCAACATATTATTATCAAGGTTTATCGTTGTCTGTAGCTACCGTTCCGTCACCTTGAAGGTCTAAGCCTAATCTATACGATAAGTATTTAAGCATTTCACAGTAAAAATAACAAACAACATTCCGCCGGGTTCAAATTAATTTCCTACTCTTGATAAGTCGTTTTTAGTTATTGAAACTGCTGATTAAAAGTATACGAACTACCGCAAAAGAGCTAACAAATACGTATGTATATAAACTTCATTGATAAGAATAAATAGCTTTTACTTACATTTTAAATATAATATATAAGGAAACATCTTAAAACATTTTCTCGTTTGAATATACAAGCAGAAAAGTTAAATAACATGAACATAATTTAAAAGGTTAAAAATTTTGACGGGAAATAATGTTAATTGGTTAAAGTTGACATAATTTCTTAATGAAACAAAATAATAAAGAAATATAAAAATATTTACAATGCAATAAAGATCTTGGAATCACAAAAAAAAAATATTACGCTCATAAAACAATAAAAAAAAGTTTCAAAGAACTTTACTGTATTACCCGAAGAAGACTATTATTTGTAATTTTAAGGGAGTAGTTTCTAGATCACATAAAGAATGATAAAGATGTCAACATACAATAAAAACTAAAATAAGCCACAAAACTTATTCGTCTCTTTGAACTCTAAATTAGGCCAAAGCTGACGTCTTTACAATACTATAAACTGTTCATCATTTTATTGCCGATACATTTAATTACACTAATTTTCAAAAAGGGGCCTATCTTAGCACCGCCTGTATTTATGGTAGTTTTCTTATCATACTAGTCTTCTGATATTTTTAACGCAACTGTTTTTTTATGTATTTATTTATTTTACACCGGCATTGAACTTTACTCCTTACGTCGGTATCTGTTAAACATTTTCGTATTTATATCTAATAATCAGTCGCCGCTAAATGCGTAACGATTTCACAGTTGTTCACTGATAAAATCATTCCGTGTTTTATTTTAAACACTGTATGAATGGCACGGGTGTATATTGAACGAACTTCAACGTCACATCAAAGCGTAACTTATAAAAACAGAAAATAATAAAATATATTTTAAGGACAATACTAATCGCTTTATACAAAATGAGCTTTGAATTAATAATTTATCAGTTAGTTGCGAAATATGTATTTTAAAAATTCATCTTTGAAATAGAGCCTAGAACCTGGAAAAACTGTTTAATGTTTATTATTTGAACAGACTGATCCGAGATATGTTGTCCTATCGTTTTCGATAGATTCGAGATTTAACAAGCATAATTGTTACTGACACAGTTTTATTATAGTTATGTCGGGAATTCAACTGATTGAGATAAATTAAAGACCAGTTTGCGAATTAAAGAAGCGGACAAGGTAAATATTTATTATGATTATCCATTATAGCATTTTTAGCTTACAAACACATAACATATAGCTGTGTATTGTATTATATATAATATAGAGAGAATTTTTTAACATGGAATTTGTTGCATTGTATTTATAATGTAAAATTTAAGCAGACAGTTTACAAGCTTCTGAATTGGAATGCAAAAACATCGTTGCCGAGTCTGTTAGTAAACACATTTTTACTTTAATACTTAAATATAAATTCGATTAAACTGCGAAAACTAATTTTATGTCGCAATCAGTATAAAAAAAATATGCAGATTTTATTGGTCATCTTTTTTTAAAGATGTATTTGTTAGGTCTTTATTATTTTTTACTTTGTGTGCCGAACAAAAGTAGCGCTTACTTGTTTTTATTATTACAAATAAAAAAAAACAATAAAGGCAGTCGTCTAACAATTTTAATATTGCTAAATACTCTTGTCGGCAAACTTTGCTATTTTATATGACAAACAGCTGAAACAAACTAATTTGTAAAGCGAGTTCTATATAAATTTTTGGACAAGGGATAGTTCAGTGGTGAGTGAATCATATTACTAATAGTAAATAGGCTAAATATAAAAAGTAGAAAAATTACAAGGAAATATAAAAAAAATGTTTTGTTTTTCCCATACTTTATGTAAAAACATATTAGTATATAATAAAATTACTATGAAATAGATTTAAGCTATATGTATGTTTTAAGCCGCGTTGGCTAAAACTTTCATCACTTTTTTTGTTTAGTTGTCTCTTGCCTATTTTTTTATAAAGATTTATAAATAATGGAGGTAAAAAAGTCGAAAACCATTTAATAATTTTGACGAATATAACATTATTTAAATAGTATTTGTGAACAATATTATTTGTATAGTATTTGTAACATCGATTAATGGTAATATACGATTTAATACACACATCATCGCGTTTACGTTCAAATAAAAACATTTTGTTCTTTACCATAATTTAATATAAAATAAATTGCTTATTTAATGGCCTACACATAATGGCGATAGCGTTTTAATTACAATATACAATATCACAATTTTCCGTGTCGAAGCCTAGGGTTGGCAGTACACCACAGGCTAATCTCACTATATTAAATTGTTTTATTGACTTGTAATTTGTTTAGCATTAAAAATAATCTGTCTCTGTTCAAAACTAACGTTTTATCTACGGAAGAAAAGGCAGTTATATTTTGTTCACTCCCAGCCTGCCCATAGGTTATAGGGCGTAATTGCAATAGATGCCACTCGTGGAATGCTAATTTTCTTCTCGGTATAAAACGTGGTAAAGGTGCGCTAACTACATTTAGCTTTAAACGGTGATGAACTTAATAGGTGTGTGGTAGTACTGGTACCAAAGTTATTCTAAACCTGCCTGTCTCTTTTCAGTATCGACAAAAGTATTACACCCACGGAAACACTGGCAGTAAGGAAACTTTTTGCGCAACATTGTGCATAACGTATCTACACATCACCTGTCTCCATTGCGTCTCACTTATAACAGATAAGCTACGACAGATCGACCCGAGTTTTGTCGTTTTATAAAATATAACACGTCGCCCTTTATGCACTAAGAAAATTCATCTATGAAAAAAAATTGCTGCTAATTAAAGCCTCAAGTTGCCAGTCCGGTTACAGAATATATAAAAAAGATACGTACAAAAACTTATTTAAGGAATTTTAAAATGCAATGGAACGCCGCGAACCCTTTCGTGTTCAATTAGTCAAGGTCCCTACTAGTACTTGTACACGCAGTTTACTCTACGTTTTATCATCTACACGTGGTACGAAACTATTTTTCGCCGTCTGTATAAACTAATTACAAGCAGAAGGGCCCGTGTTTAACCAGCTAATCTGTCCGTGACGAATAGTTACCCTATTAACCGCAAAATGTTACCAATTAGTCCACAAACACCGGCACAATTATTTCGTCGCCTTCCTGGAAGTACCTTCGCTGTATCGCTTCGTCTATGGTACGCAATATACGGGAAATACGTAGTAGAATATTAATCGTATGCATTATATACATATCAATTAATGCGAATTCACTAACAAATATTTAATGTTTTAGAAAAACTTTAAAACTTTCACTAAGTTTTAATTTTTTTCTAAAAAATATTTTTCAAGGATATTCGACGTCGTGTCTTAATATAACACTCGTGTTGAGTCACTTTTTTTATTTCTGATGCTTGTGGAATTTGTTTATGGGATGTTTTAATACGTTTATTGTAAAATTGTTAGTAAACACTATTTCATCCGTCCAAAATGTATAAAATTAAATGCTGTAGAGGAAAAATAACACATAAAATATACCATTCATCTACTATAGAATTGAAGTTAAACTTTCTTTTTCTAATCTATAATTTAAAAAATGAAAGATTGATTGATTGAAGTTATTCAATAGCTTTTTCATCTTTGTACCCATTTTATATCGAATGGCTTGAGTAAATAATCGTGCCCCCGTATTGAAGTAAAGAACATATCTCTCCAAGCGATGACATTCTCTTGCCGAAGCCCTTTACCATGCAATTATTCATAGCCAACAATGCCACGTGGTGCTGGCAACTTCTCAATACGTCGGCCGTTATTTAATATTTGTCCTCAAAGCTTTTAAACATTCACTGAAACTAGTGACAAGACAGCGTTGTTTACTATTTCAATAATCATTAACATTTTTTAATTCGATTGAACTAATGAAATATTTTGGCCTTGAATCGAAAAATCACAGGGCGGATAAACCTTTTGATTTTGACTAAAAGTTAATATTTTGAGTATATAAAACGTAGCAGGTCACTTTAATGAAATTTTGCGAAATTCACACTTATGTCTGGCTTATGGTAACGAAATATTGAACTGTTAATGCCAATTCGCAACGGTCAAGCAGTTTGGCATTGTGGAAAATAATATAAGCGGGGCAACATAAATAAACCTCGGTCCGCTCCACACATTCAACGCTCAAAGAAACTAGGTTTACAGCGTCGGAACACAAACATTTCTAAAATTCTAAACGCAAGAGCCGAGTGAGTGCTCAATGCCGTGTCGCAAGCGGCATTTGCTCCTTGCTAAGCCGCCACAAACAATTTCCGAGAAACACGAAATTAGCCGACGCTTGTCGACCATCCGGCTAACGATTCGTTTTCTATACGAATTTCTTAATTCGCCCGCGACATTGGACAAATAAAATGACCATCCACCAGCGCGGTACGGCCACACTATTTCGAAACAACTATCTAATCTAATATATTTCGAAACAACTATCTAATATAATATAAACTATCTAATAAATCTCGACTTCAATTAATCCATTATTATCGTATGATTGCAACACAATATTAATTGGCTTATTGCCTTAAAAACGCTTAAAAACCATTCTACAAAATGATTAAAAAATCGATTTTAAACAAGCGCATAATTATGGCACACAGATTTTGTGTGATATAACGAATTTAATTCTAGCCTAAATTCTCTAACTCGTTAGGGGCGATGAAAGGAAAAGTAACGGAACAAACTTTATCAAAATATATTATTACTATATATTATTACTACAGGGTACTTCTTATTACGCGTTCCTTTGTATGATGTATCGTAATTTCATGTACGTTTTCTACCCGTGACGCTAAAAGTTTGTAATCTAAGTTTGACATACACACCTATTTACATATTTATCAGGCAAATTTTCGTGAATAATACGCACTAGAAACGGAATCGTCTTCGCATTTAGCCTCCGACATCACTAAATCACCTTTTAATGTTCAGAAGCCGCCACTATCTGATTGTGACGGTCACCGTCTATTAACACACTTAACAAGTTCCAATTCAATTAGACGCTCTCTATCGGCCGAGGTGGGTTCGCGGTTTCACCGAAGACATTTTGAGTCCCCGATACTTGATACTCTTCTTACCTTTCAATGTTTTCGAACGAAATAACATTACGTCTATCATTTTACTCAGTAAAGCCACGCAACAGCTTCTATTGCACAGAAGATTATTATTTACTTAATCATGTATCTGGAAAATACCCGTCTTGAGTATGCCAAACATCGTCATCACTTATGATTAGGTCAACTGCACTCAAGATCTATCACTTAAGTCTAAATTTTTCTGTTCAAAGGTCTTCCTAGTCGTTTCAATCTATTTCTTAATACACTTCGTAAAGTATATTGGACAGGAGAGTGTTAGCTTTGCAGCGTTAGCTAAAAGTCCGGGAAGAGACACTAATCCTCTTGCGTCCATTGCTTAGACGCCATGACGGTTCACGACGGCTTACGCTCCCAGCCCTTTCCGCTCCTATCGCGGCGATCGTCGAAGGACGCCCTAACTGGGTCACTTCGGAAATAGTTTATTGTTATCGTCGCTCGCGCCCAAACGCACACGCGCACGCCCAATAGGGTTCGCGCATCCCATTCTAAATCCCGTACCGGTTAACCTTCGGCCCTCTATCTTCCACGGCTGGCTCCCGTGCGACTTCCGCTTTCGCGTTTCGATAAACCGCCTCTTTTGAGGCCACCTAGTCGATAAAATCGACTTACCGAATACTCGATCGAACCATAGAGCCGCGTTTTACTTTACCAGTTTTATGATGGCGTTACCCTTGCAATAGATATTTCATCAATTATACCATACCAACGTTTTAGTTTAGCCTCAAACATATTTATCGTGAGATTTATTGCGTTTTAAATTAATCACGCTGTATAGATGTCTTAGGACAACCCACACATGTTCTGCACTAATCATATTTTACACTGCCCTAATAAGGAGGAAGGATTTTGTTCAGAGATTCCAATTATCACAGCTTATAATAGCCGCCCGTATTAAATTCATCAAGTGCTTAACAACTCGCTGATGATAATAGCAATATGACCGGCGGATGAAGAATATCCCATATGCTAGTTCCACGACAACCTTCGGAACCTTGACCAAGTCCATAAATTAATTGTCATCGGCCTTTGTTGCAATAAAACGAGCCATCTACGCGTAAATCCTGATTGTTCACAGTTTTATAGTCGTTTCGATCGGCGCAGGCAGGCAGTTGTAAAATAACTTAAAGGCCTCAAGGCCCCCAAACAATGAATACTAACACACGGAGCGCGGCACGACCGTGTGCGCGTAGAGATAACGCGTGAACCTATCAATTTGGTCTAGCACATTCACAGGCATACAAATCGGCGCTAGCATCCGGAGTAGGGCGTCGCTTGTGTGGGACACTAGTACATTCGCGCTTTTGTCCGCGCACCGCGCCGCCTCGTCAATAACGCGCACGCCACACACGCGAACGCGCAAACACGCGTAACGAGTACATAGGTACGCGAATCTAGTGCTAGTGCTGAGACGAGCGTTCGCCGACGAAAGTGCCCGCCCCGCGTCCATGTCGGTGTATTTTTAGCGAAATGCCGACGTACGGGTAGGTCAGTTACTATTATGACTGTGTAGAAAAAAAAACGCAAATTGATAACGCCTAACATTATCGTAGTGCAAATTACGCAAGACACCTTCCACGCTTCACGACTTTCGCACCGTCATTGATTTATTTCGTCCGCACAATCTCTTATCTGGCCAAAGCGATTTTGGCACAACTTTATTTGATTCTCTCTCACATCTACACCGCGTACACGTATTTCGCCATTTCGGGATCTCCTCTTTTGTTCCAGACACGGAGTTTGGGACTCTAAGAAATTTTTATATTAAAGACATGATGTAATAATAAATTGCCCAATATGTTACAATTAACTGACTAAATTTGCTTATAATTTTCTCAATTAATAATACAAAATCAAACTGCACTTAATAAAATATATTAATTATTAACACATTAAATATTTTTATTATTATCCTGTAAGTTTACGGCGAAAGTGTTAAATATTTTCTCAGTAGTAGGTTTTAAATGTACAACATTGCAAATAACAACAACTTAGTCGGCCGAGTGACTTAAAGTGAAATATGCCTTTTCAAACAACTGTTCCATAATGACAAATTTGAGGTATGTGGTTTCCACCGCAGCGTATTAAGTCAATTTTCCTTCACAAATATTATTTCTAATTTTCATTTTTTGTAAGTTCTTTATATATAACAGACAAAACAAAGAATACAATGAGTTAAGATTTCTTTATGAGGTAAAGTCAAGCAAATGGTGCTGCTAATAAAGAGCGACGTGCCTGCAAATACCAACACATTACCCCGCAGAATCCACTTGAACTCAGAAATTTAAGATGTTATATCTATATGCCCTGAAATTACACATGGCGACGGTACCTTTCAAACTGAGGTGCAGTAATGGCCACATAACTGCATTGCAAGAGTCCTACCATTTATAATGACAGTTAATATTATTTAACTCGACCGTCAACCGTACCCCAGAAGCTGATTGCAACGGCAACTGGCAACTTACTGCCAAAAATCTGTCTAACGACTGATGACATAACGAAAAATCTTCTTCTTTCTCCTGCCCTTATCCTACTAGGTGGGGTCGGCACAACATGTATTTTTCTTCCATACTCCGCTATCAGCCGTCATCTCTTCAGTCACACATTTCACACTCATATCTTCATTCACGCAATCCGTCCACACTTTATTCGGTCTCCCCCTACCTCTCACTCCATAGGACATAACGAAAAATAACAGCACCAATTTAAACGTAAATAAATCCAGCCATTCCCGAACGTTTTACCAAATTATGTCATAGTATCAGATTACCGTTATTAATCCACCCACGGTAACTTTCCAAAACAGCCGCATCTCGTTAAAAGCGTGAAAACGTTGCGACGAACCTCGGCGCATGTTTGCCGTTACGTTGTGAAAGAAGATAAACCGTCGAGCAATTACGGCACATCTCTCCCCGCTTGGGCAATCTTTGCACAAACATTTAATTAAGGGAAATGAGAACAATCGCCCGCCTCGCTCTATTCCTCGACGATTTTTTGCCCCCGTTCAACGCGAAAGGATATCTCGTTTTGTTTTTCCGTAGGCAAATCGAACTTGTTCAATCGATTCCGCATACCGATGCCGTGTTGTCAGACGTTTTGACTTCGTTAAACGTCAAAAAATAAATAAAATATTAAAGTCGAAATCGAATGCAAATATCACATTTTTTACATGTAGATGATCTTTTAGGCAAGTGGAATGAAATCTAGATCAACGGAAGACTTAATGCAGGGGTTCTCAAACGGTCGATTGCGAACGCTTTTTGGCCTGGACATGAAATTCTTTAACATCGCCATATGCTTATACCTGCGCCTCGATACACAAGACCTACCTAGACGACAATCCTACATCACATATATCCAGCCGAACAGATTCGATCGATCGGAGTCTAACAAAGATGTCATATATTGAGAGATCACCACCAGTTGAAGTTTGAGTACTCAAGCCTTGATGAATATTATGTTGTAAGTGGTAGGAGTCTTTGCAGGGCTCGCCCGTGTGTACCACTTTTGTGTGTACACTTGGCTTTGCCAATCACACTACCGCCAAGAAGTAATGTGTTTAATAATATCATGGGACATCTCACACAATACCGTTTGATCCCAAACTAGGCAGAGCCAGTACTATGGTAATCAAACAACTGATACACGTACTTATATATTTTTAAAATATATACTTATATAAATAAAATACACCCAGACACAGAACAAATACCTATACTCATAGCACAAATATTTTGTCCTGGGTGGAAATCGGACCCACGACCTTTGGCTTTGCAGTCAGGAGCACTTACCACTACACTAACGGGCCAGTCACAGACTGTGTTCCGGTTTGGAGGACAAAGTTACCAGAGTAGTTACTGGCCAAAGAGAACGCTACGGCACTGTGAGGTAGTTTACTGATACGGGTGAGCGCGTCGCTTCTCATCAGGCGCACGACTCTCAGTCACTGACGGTCTTGTGACTTTATAACAATAAAAGTAAAAGAAGATTTCTCGGCGGAAGTACCAAAAAACGACCACTAGTCGACAAGAGGCGAATCAGCCACGCTTATCTCGCCCGCACCCGTACGCGGTTTTGATTTGAATATTTAACTTCGCTGATAACTGTGAAATTGGGACAGAGATTGTATTGTGACCGGTTGCAACCCGCCGGTGGAATCTCGCTCCGCTTAATCTTCACTTAGATAGTGAACTTTTGCGTCACGAAACTCGTTTTGCGTACGTCCGTTTTGCTGTGTTTTTTTTTTCTCTGTATACACTTTTGCGCGTGATTTCTCACAAGCGACGGGTATGTCGATCACTATTCAAAACTATTTATCCTTGATATACAACTCAATGACACCACATTGTTATAGAGAAAATGTGAAATAAAATCAAATTTGCGTCGCTTCCCGCAAGCGACGCAATAACTTTAAATACGTCCGTGAAGTTATAACAACAACCGTATCCACAAACTTTGTGACATGAACTTTGAAAAATATTGTCATAGCTTTTGTTAATACCTGATGACTTTAAGTACTAATATAAAACAAATATAATGTACATGAAATATTAATTAATATGAGAAACTAGAAAAAACAGTGAGCTTAAAACGAGTACTTAATTTGACTACAAACTACACACATTCGCTATAAACATATGAACGCATAAAAAAATCTCTAATTGCGCAAATTGCAAAACGGCAAACACTAACACGAAAGATGTTTTAACGAGTTGAAATTAGCCCAAAAACAAGAACGATATCACGTAACAGCGATGGACCTAAAAGCAAGGAAATCAAAACAGAATCGCTACAACTGTTACGTGGTGGCGTTACGTAAAGCCTTTCGTATACTTTCTCTGTCAGCAAAATTTAGCGTGAACGTCGAGTTGCGCAAGCGACGAAATGGCAGCCGGGTGAGTTTCGTCATTCCGACACCGCCGGAGAGGAGATCACGTCGTATATGGAAATAGCCGTATCCGCGTGTTTTTATTTTGCGAACGGCGAAGATGCTGCATGCTGACGCGCTTCGACCCTGAAGCATTGTTGTATGACCCGCAATTAACCTTTCGAACATACGAAACTTAATAAACCATACACTGTTTGTAGCAATGCCGACATAATGGTTTCTTCCAATAATTCTTTAAACATCAGAAGCCCTTAAGTAGTTTTTCATATCGGAATTAAATGACCGTTTAATGATTTATGAACTGTATTATTAACGAGTTGAATCCGATTGGTTAAAAAAATCAACGTTCCATTTCTGTTTACTACAACGTAGATAAAACGCAATACAAAAAGTTTTTATCGCGCTTGACATACATATTTTCGATTGATTCATGACTACATCCGTCATCTGTGGTATATAATCCAATTGACAAAAATGAAACAATTTCCCAATTAATCTGATATAGTGAGGTCTTTATTTAAAGTGATTAAAAATTATCGATATCGACCATAGATCACAATCAGACCATGCACGTGTTGGAATCAAACTCATTCCATTCAATATAGCCGAGACGGAATAAGATAATTTGAAGACGGTCACACGATCGATCGATTCCGAATGTGCGCGGACTGAAGAAATGTAAATCTTATTAATTTTTACCTAACACTTGAGCGTGTGTGAGGTAACTTTCTAAAAACTGCTCGAGTGACCTTGAAATAAAACGCTCTTACAAAACCGCGGCCCGCTCGCCGGCCCTAACCCCCTCCATTGCACCGTGCCCGTGGATCTACGCACGCTCCACTCCCACAAGCGCGATCGTCCCGCGCGCATGTGTGCGTGCCTCACTCACAGAACGCCCACACTCGCACACTACAATAGCGCACGTGCAATCTGTCCGTGTGCACACTACGTGAACCAGTAGAAAGGAGTGGTGAAAAATCTAATCTGACAAATTTTACGCTTTCAACATATCATTTATATAGCACGAGTGGTGATTTGGTTAACAAATCAGACAATGTCTATATCAACCATCAAGTAAAAGAACGTTTCAGAGAACGTAGCGTGAAATGCGCGTCGAACAAACAAATGAGTCATGTAATAGAGGTTTCCAATTGATGTGTAGCAAAACTACGTCAATGGATAGAGGGAAAATGGAAGAAAACACATAACTAATTAGATATCTTAGACGTTAGAATGCGTCCGTTATAGCGCTTCGCCTTGACGTTCCCTCGCTAACGAACGAACGCCTAAAAATTCTGACAGTTTTGAAATCGCTGCCTTCCAAATATGTGAAATCCTTGAAGTTGCAATGTGGGTCATGATCATGCAACGCTATGTGTCTCGCAGCCGTTATTAGCATAGAGTGCTGCGGCAATCACACCGATACGTTGCGCAACAATGTTGACTTTCATCCCGAAGGTCAAGTGCCATCCTATTTCAAAACGGACCTTGGCTTGAGTCCGGCTCACCTCGGAACGCCGAGAACTGTAGAGTAAACGGAAGACCCCGCTAACTGATTTAATCGATCAATATTTGTCTTCACACTCCTAAATCAATTTTACACCACGACAATTCGTTTCACAGCATCTTCACCGATGTTTAAGCTTATTTCGGGCGTACTAACTTCTCCAAGGTCAATGGTATTATCACCGTGAGAACTGCAAGTATATAAATGACATATTTCCATACCATAATTTGTTTTAATAGGAGATAAAATATCCCTATAACAATTAAATACGACCTTTCTTTCAACACGTTCTTTATAGATTTCTAACAGCTGACTAAAATCGTTGCGAAAAGTAAGAAACACGCTAGGGGCGATCGAGTGAGATCCCTACCCGGTTGTGGAATTCAATTTGGAGGGCAACGTTCCCGAGTAACCCCAATTAGCGAAAATTTTGTGAACGGTATGTCAAATGGAACAGATTGATATGTGAACTGTATTTTGAGCTTCATCGACTGTAATTGTGGTAATTAGCATTATTGAAAAAATTTATAATATCAAAAAATTTAAAATGGTCGTAGAAGTATATACGGAACAAAGTAGTTGAATATGTGGAACATGTTGAAACATTAATAATTACTAAGATGTAAGTTACAATTTACGTTAATTATTTAAGCGGAAAAAAAGCGGAAATATTTTAGTGTTAAATTGAGAATTTATTTTTTTAAACTAGAAATTTTCTAATATCAGAGAGTTTAAACTTAATCGACCAGACCCATTCAATTAAATTAAGTTTGTGTCTATTACTTAAAATAAAATGAAAAAAATATCAAAACTCATGCAAAGGTCCTAGATACCACGGCTAGTTAGACACGACACAAACGGAATACAATAATTACCTCCACATTTACATTACATTGTATTTAGATTTAACATCGGATATGTGAAGGTATTTTTCATTAGTCTCTATTGTTACCTCGACGATCACTTGTGTGGAATTATGAACAAAGTGTAAAACTTTTAGCGTTTTGTAAATAATACCGCAGCTGAGAATAAACAAAGGCACCAACTCACTTATTACATAATATAAGCAACAAACACATGAAGGCACGAAAAGATCGTAATTAGTTAGGTATATTGTTATAAAAATTTATATAATAAATTGTAAGAGTTCCCCTTTTTGTTGATGTGGAGTAGCATAACTTATTTGAAAAATATTGGAGTTATGAAAGGTGAAAAGTTTAATTCATTAACGGCTATGGTCGTAATTGTAAATTCTAAAATTAGCTTGGGTTTTGGAACGTCGTTATATCACATTATAAATGGAAATAAGTTTTGTCGTAACTTTTGTAATCAAATCGAACTTTCTTATAAAAGTATATAGGTTTTTGCTACTATTTACCTTAGCCTTGCATCAAGTGAGTCATGGTATTAATATTCTTAAAGATTGTATTGAAATCCGAATTTAAATAATACACTTCAGGACATTTTTATTAAGTTTTCTTTAAAACGTACTCAAAGAATAACGTCAACTATTTCGTTTATATCTTAAGAATTTTGGAATTGTCGCGTGGTTTTTTACTAACGCTACGTGGACTGAGGTATGTCCCAGATATATTTGAGATATCCGTTTGCAAGTACCTGGCACGAGGGATCAATCGTCAATCACACGCAAGGTGAGAGTGTAACTGTCGGTGCTATTTTAGTATGATCGAAGGTAATGTTGATTCGCGCTTTCGGCCCAAGAGTCTCATCCGAGGCAATGGAGTAATGGTATAAATAAACACATTCGCCTGCTGCCAACGCTATGGTCTTTGTCGGAGAATTGCTACGCCACGCGGAATTTACGACGATAAGGATAGTTTCAGTTTCTCTCTCAAGCAAATTTAACGACCCATTTAACTCTCGAACGAAACTGAAAACTATCTGACACGTATAAAACAACATTTTATCTATCGGCACTAAACAAAATAGGAATGCCAGATTGACTACATTAAAAATTCGCTTCCACCCATCGGAATGCATAAATTTTAATTTTGTATTCGTAGCCAAAAAAAACGTATTACGCTCTACTTATATTAACATTTGCATACAATAAACTTTGAATGGATCGTTCATGAAGTTGATTTATACAGACCGGACGAATAATTCATGAATTATATCTTTTTTTTTCTCTTTAATTATGATAATCGACCGATAGATAAACGCGCATAAACTAAACAGATTTGAAACAGGCTTGACGCAAAAAAAAAAATATTATCATAATGACAATGATCTCAGTCAACTCCGTTCGACGTTAACGTATCGAATTCGACGGTTCCTTGTTTTGCTACGTAAAGAAGTTATCGGGCGGCGAGCTCATCGTTTCCCAGACGCGTATCATCGGAAAGGGAAGGATCGCGGATTACGGTGCGTTGTATTCGGCGTCACAACACATTTAACGGACGACGGGATGATGCACCGTTGATATCGGGGCCTTATGAATGGACCGCCGTTTGTTGTGGGGCCGTGGCTTACATAACGCCCGTGTGCTGGGACACGCAGCCGCTGCCGCAAACATTTCGCTCGAAGGCCACCGGCACAAAGCGTGCGCCGCATATCGCCCGCCACGCGCCCCGCGATTTCCTGTTCGACCGCTATCGGCTTACATCACTGCCCTGATGTCGCCTTAGAAGCACCCAAAGGGCTCCGAGAGAGGGACCGTTGCTATGTACGCTCGCTCAGACCCTAATTGTTATTACCTCACTACCTAACAATATCCTATCAGTGTTTTTGATCCACGTATTGGCACCAGCCGTTTGAAGCACGACGCGTTAGAGGTGCGACATTCGTGTTGGAGTGAATAAGCGGCCAGCTTAATTGTATCCATCGTTTGGTCACAACTAGAGCGTGAGCTGTCGTTGTGTCTGTTAACGCTCTTCGGTGGGCTCTGGGATTGTGACGTACGCATTGGGCCGTACTGAAATTTAGCCCGACCGGGCGACGGTTTAATTGTTTTCTGCATTCCTAGCTGTCTGATTTATAGCCGGTCGCTCGAGAAATAATCGATTTAATATTCGCTTCAATTCTGCTTGTTAAAATATCGTTATCAATGAGACATTTCATCACGGACGAATGGTGGAACTTTATATCGGAGTCGCATTTAACGTATATCGAAATCAACATTGATTTAGTTCGGCCGTTACGAAATTTGTACGTAAATATTGTAAGTAAAATGCGCTTTGAAATTTATCTCACTGCTGTTAATATTTAACAATTAAAACTTAAGCTAAATTATCCTGAAAGATTCAATAAAAAGCAACAGACACGTCTTTCAGTCAAATCCGACTGTCACACAGGTGTAACATTTTAGAAGCTACCATTTTAAATATGTAACAAAAATATATACCGCATATACAATGACTGCTATGGAAAGCACATAAACATAGCTGAGAAATTAATATCAAACCTTGAGAGCCACATGTCGAGAGCAAATAACAATTTAGCATAACCCGACCGCGGATACCTCATTCGCATTTGAAACGTAATAAAAGGCAATAACAATGACACGATTATGCTTTTCACTTCGTTCTAAAGAATATAATGGTGAAAAAATTTTGAGGAAATTTCTCCGAAACTAAAATCAAACTTTGTTAGTTGCAACGAACGGTCGGTGTGTAAATTTTTCGCAATTTTCGACAGTTTCCCAACGGACGGGGAAAGTTGGAAACTTTTTTCCCAATCCTACGCTCCAATAGTCCAACGGTGGCGCTGTCTGTGCCTAACAATTTCACAATTTGCAACACCGGCATCGCTGAACGTTTCGCAAACGCGTTGTTAAGTTTTAACGGTACGCCATTGCTTGTCTATTTCTATTCTACGCGGATCTGTGAGCCTTACTTCCTTACTTATGTTGTATTCTAAAAATGTTTGTTTGTTTGCCCTTTTATCGAGCAGCAATAGAGCTGCGAAATTGTATGATTTTTGTCACAAAATATTTGGAAGAAAAAGTACATAAGCTACTGTTTTATTCCGTAATGTAAAAAGCGGAAAAACGACTTAAGTCAAAATCAACGCGGGCACATCGCAGACAAGGCAGTAAAGTTTCTGCATGAAATTTTATATCTTACATATTGTTTAAAAGGTCTTTGTAACTAACTGCCATATTGCGGAAGTCCAACACTATCTGTTGAATGATTAGTATGATATAAATAACATTTACATTCTTTTAATATGTATCCATTTGCACATTATTTCAAACGTAAGAACATTTAAAACTTTAATTATTTCCCAAATGCGCATGAGTAAATTTTGTTTAAGAGTGCAAATAG
The DNA here is from genome assembly GCA_018247575.1 of Eurytides lysithous rurik. Taxonomy (NCBI): domain Eukaryota; kingdom Metazoa; phylum Arthropoda; class Insecta; order Lepidoptera; family Papilionidae; genus Eurytides; species Eurytides lysithous. The sequence continues at coordinate 10,258 of DWHO01000033.1, read as the reverse complement.
AAAAAGGTACCGACCAAAATAATCTATTTTGTTTGTAAAGGTGCAAATTATGATTCTATAAATCAATACGTATAGAAAAAGACACATATCATCACATTATATATATATAGAAACACGATCTTATGTATTGCAAATAGCACTTAGATATACTTACATCGACGTTGCCACGGATTAAATGGACTTCAAGAAACTGCAATCTCAATTATTTGCCTCGCTGTAAAACGAATGTTTTTGGAATAAACGGCGTCAGAAAAATGCGTGGCGCCACTGTTGCACCTTTTACAATGAGATTCCGCCATAAAAACCATTAACGGTATAGATATCTGGGCTCCCGTATAGATCTGGTATACGTTAATAACGCCGCTTGACCATACTAGGTTAGTACGCAGTTAATTAGTGTGGGTAGAATTATATAACGCGGCGGGCGTTTCTTTTATGACCCAACCTTGAGTGTACACTTGATTCTTGTTACCGATTAAGATATTTTTATTGCTTCTTGTTTACATAAATATCTAGTTACAATACTTCCTGTTTCTTTTTGTTAATATGATTTGATGATGTTTAATGAGCGCAAATTTCTCAATGTATACGTACATTGTATAATGATGATTAAGAAATTTTTATTAGATATTATTATAGATAAATGAGGCACTGCTCATGGCTTCGTTCGCGCCTTCTTTGATTTGGTGTCTTTTCTACTTTATCAATTTCTTTCTGAAAGAATGCAAACTAAATCCCTTCTTATCTAAAATACGATCGAACGATCCTTTGCCTCGCTATTTCGTAAAAGAAAACAGGTAAGGATTGTAGTTACATCATATCACTTAGACTTTCGCATTTAGTTTCAGTGTCGATTTGTCAACGTCAATCAATTCATTTGATAACTACATTAGCAGGTACTCGCCCATTGCCACCGGTTTTGTCTTTATTATAATTTGTAAATACCATTAAGACCAATTGCTCTACTGAATCACCTTCACAACCAAATGAGTGGCGAATAAAGAGATTGTATTTAAATGTTTCCGGAATTTTGTTTATTGAAAAGTTTTAGTGAAAGTAAGAATATGTTTATGCCAAGCGAATGATTACATTTAATGGTACAGTGGTTACAATTATTTTCTTTTAATAAGTTTCAATATTACCATGTAAACTTTTTTGAGAAAAACACTTTTTTCTGTTAAAAATTAAGTTTTAAGCTATTATGTTTCTTTGCAACGCCATCTAGTTGGAAAGCGTTGAAACAACTTAACGCCATCTAGTTATAAAAGTTACGTACTTTCACAATAACTCTAATGATTTACTTAAAGTATAACTCTATTTTGATAGATGGCAGTATAAATATAGCATTAAAATGCTTATGAATATTAATATTTTATTAAATTACCAATAAAGATTTTGTGTATTTTAATTCCATAAAACGAATTATCATGAGTAAATATTAACTAAATTTTTTAACTGTTAAATTGTAGTCCAGAAGTGATGAAATTTTCGTAAATGACAACTAGCAATCATTATTCATAATGCAAATAACAATATACTACAATGGTATTTTTTTTTAATTAAGATGTTTTCTTATTTTCGTTTGACTACTTAATTATATTAATTATGCAGTCACATTATTATACATTTGTATTTTATTTATATTATACATTTGTTTCAATGACAGACCAGTTACACAGGGACATTTTGCAAAGCTTGTGATTTGCTGTTACGAACGGTTTCACATGAACAATGGCGGGATAGCCTATAACGCTTCGTTGCGTTCGCGCCGCCCTGAAAGCATGCATGTACAGTTCTATACAGGCATCTTCTTAATATCGCCGTAGTGTTTTTTAAAGACCTTCCTCCTATTTTTTAATACAAGCCAATAGACCTAATGACACATATTTAAATCTTTTGAGGAAATAAAAAACTCACGACACCTCTTTCTTACTCGATGCCTTTAGCCCGCTGTCGTTAAAAAAGTATAAAAATATAAAGCGATTTTTACTCGTAACAGATCACCCATATATAAAGTCATTGGTTCACACCAATGGGTCTCGAATAAAGTACGCTATTACAGCAAAAATTAATCATGTCGCTGTTACAATAATTCAATACCAATACCAATCCAAGTTGATAGAATACGCTTTCACATTAATTTGCATTTATTTAATATCTAGTCTCATATGAACCATTTACAAGTAGGCAAGAAGAAAGGAATATAAAATGTGTTCTTTTTTTGGCAATATTTGAGCGCATATACGAGTTTTGTTTTAATTATGCTAAAAATAACTCCAAACTGGTTTGAGGAATAAACAAAACTACAAACTTCAAAAGAGATACATCATTATATGTAAACACGAAACGATTATTTATACATCGATGCATGTACACGTGAAACTTGGCCTTCAATTAGTGTTTATTAGAACTTAATTGACCCGGTCCGGCACAGGCAAACAGAATTAACACAAATTCGAAACACGCAATTACGATATCATTGGCGCAAATATATATAATGTCAAAATGCTTCGCATGCTTTTTGTTCGGTGAAATCGAGAGCCGTTGCTTATAGCTAAGCGACGACATAGCTTTCCAATTCCGTCTAAAATAATTTAACTTAAGGTGGCCATCTCGAATTGAAAATATTTAATATAATTTTGAAGTATTTTTGATACGATAATAAATATAAAATGATAACAGAAGCGTGCATATAATAAAGGCCAAATTTAATATACGAAGAGATCTCTTAAAATTACCATTGCGAAGCGAATAGAATTGGACAATCGAGAGACCGCGCTAAATATCACATGTCAAGCGATCTGTAATGAAGTGTATTCCCATCTCGGAGCAATCTTTAACCAGACGGCCGGCGCAATTAAATATTGCTTTAGTGTAAAACATCGCAACAATGCCATCCGTTGGACGGCGACAACAATGAGGAGTGTTCCGCCGCCACTGGCCTCGCGGACACAATACGAGAAGCTGATCGCGTTTTAAGCGATCCCGCGACGTTAACGCAACGTTGACGCAACGCGTTATTAGCGTTGCGACAACGCCAAGGTCAGGTTGCGACAGGCTTTCTAACGCCCGCCGGCCTGGACCTGTGACCACTTTTGACACGCGAGCGGCTCCATTTGTATTCACGCCACCTCAACACCTTTCGATCAAACGACGAAATAGTTTCTTTGTTCGTTCGCCTGAAGGGGCATTGTTATCTCAGACGATCGATCGATTGTTTCGGGCGTATTTCGATAAATGAGGCGAAACAAATAGAAACAGTTCTTGGGTCACAGCCTTGTCTCCTTTCGTACGAACGATTTTCCGTCTGGCATTGGAAGCGGCTAATGGTCCGATTATAATCATTGAACCTGATTCTGTGAGATTTCACTTATTCATCAGCGGCACTATCGTGACCTCAGAATAGCGTACCCTCACGAACATTATTAACGCGTTCATCACAATTGGTTTTGAGCAATCATGTAAAGGGGATTGTTAATGTTTTCACAATAGCGAATTGCCAATTCCGTTGTTTGTAATGACGACGTGAAAAGGGAGGATTTGTTTGCAATTAAATTTCAGCTAACTCGATGAGGTGCATGCAACAATATATTTTACTATAATCGGTATAATAATAACTGTATTGAGAATAAGCATTTTAAAGAAAGAAATTATATTTAATTGAAATTTAGTTTTGAGTACGACGCGAACTAATTTATCACTTATGGTAATATCAACAAAAGGAGCCCTTTGCCAATGTTTGTCATATTAATGAAAAGCACATTCATTTATTTCATATTTGAAAAAGCTAATGCTAAACCACCCTCCCATCTGACGGTAACGAGTCGTCACTGATCGTCACACCCTTAAAATAGATCAAAAAAAGGATCAATCATCAATAAATGTTATGCAATAGTGGTAGGACTCTTGCACGTCCATCTGAGGTGGTGCTTGCATTGCTTTGCTAGTTATTCTAGCGCGAAGCATCATACATAAGGAGCGCGAGCAAGTTCTGTTTGACACAGTGACACGCACAGGTGGGTAAGTGTGTTGCCTACCTTACACACACGTCTTGCTCATGTCGTTCTTAAAAATCTTAAAAAACTCGTGTACAATCAATAAAATTCGATCTCCTTTGGCCACAGTGCTGGAATGATGGGCGAGGGCCTGCTGACCCTGACGTACGGCAAACACCACGCCTGCATCCTGAACGAGGTGGGCGCGGCGTGGCGCGGCGCCAGATACTCCGACCTGGTGCTGGTCTGCGACGACGCCGTGCCGCTCGCCGCTCATCGGATCGTCATGGCAGCCGCCTCACCATTAATAAGGTAGATTTTATCACATAGAACCATTCCGCGATTCCTCAGCTATGATTAAACTTGAAACGCGGATTAAATGGTGTTTATTCAATTTTACAACAGTCTAATGTACAGGTTCATAATAGTATTAGAGTTACTATGCTGCATCTAATATATAATATAGTAGATATTTAATTTGATGGTTGGTTGAACCATCAAATTGGTCTGGCCACCTGGCTTCTTCTCGTTATTTCCATGAGCAACTCAAATGTAGCAAAATTTGCTAATTTTCGCGTTCTGCTCGTTTTCGGCGAGGATGTGTTTTTCTACCTATATTGAGGGGCGCATCCCGTTTTTTCCCCCGTTTAACCACTAAACTAAATTATATAGAGTATTAGACGTTTAGTTTGGCCGACAGATTTCAAAAGTTATCCACTTAATTGCGGAAGTTTCGTTAAAAGTTTCGGAAGTTAAAAATAAACTTTCAGACTTCCTTTAACACGCGCGACTTTGTATTTCAGGAAAATCCTTGATGATACACCATCAGTCGAGAATCCAGTCACGATTCATATGTCCGGCATCAATAGTACCCTAATGAGGCATCTACTTGTCTTCCTGTACAGCGGCCAAGCATACATAGAGGTACTATTATTAATATTCTCACGTCGATGATAAGAAATCATAATAGATTTAACAAGCAGTTTCATTTATAAAACTAATTAAAATTTCCTTTCGTTCATTTCCAGTCCGGAGAAATCGATGATATGCAAGAGCTGTTCGAATTGTTGGAGATAAAATCGGATGTTTGGAAATCGACAAAGGAGCGCCAGCAGCAGGAAGAGAGGAACAGGTCGTGCGAAAGATTAAGAACCAAAAGCCATAAGACGGACATAAACAGCAACGAGAGCAGTAAACATGACGCGCCTTCGGGGTCGTCGCATTCGGAGAGCGACAGGGTGACTCCGAGCGCGGGATATAGCAAGGACAAGGAAAGGGGCGATAGCGAGTCGCTCAGTATAAAGAAGGAGATGATGTCGACAAGCAGTAACGACGAAAGGGAAGACGAGGATGCCGATGGAGAGATCAAAGAGTGCGGCCGTCTGTCAAGCCGGCGGAGGAGCTCTTCGAATCCCGTCAATTTGTCTTTAGCAAGGAACTCTGAGAACACAGGCAGCGAGCACGACGATTGTCAAGATCTCGACGTTGAAACGGTTGCAGCAAAGGTATATTTATTATTTGAAATTGTCTATTATTTATATTTTCTTTTATTGTTTAATACACGTCAGTTAAAGAAATCATCAAAAATATCAGAGAGTTGTAACTTGATTATTATTTTCAGAATATAAGCAGGCGAAGGTCCACCTCCTCGAGCCAGGAAGATCCACCACAAGAAACGGTGTACAGACGACAACTTTTAAATGATCGATTAAGCAAGGGTATTGAAAGGGCTAAAAGAAAATCGCATTACCTGGAACCGCCTGAATTGGACCTGCGGACGGTGAAGCTCGAGGATTACGCACAACTTAAACCACCCGATCAAGATCTTATGACTCTAGTGCAGACTTCACCGGAAAATTACGTCGTCACGCCACATCGGAAAAGAAGGCCTGGTTTCCACAATTCGCCCTCGCAAAATCCCCCGTTTGTATCCTTTCCTCCAAGTTACTTAGAAGAGATGGCGCATTTGAGATACGCACAGGGGCCCGGGGTCGCAGCAACTGTGGCCGGCGCTCGGCTCGGTACATTTCATCCGTTAAGTGCGTCGGCGCCGCCATATCTGCCGGAGAGGAGCGCAACTCCACCGGCGGCTGCGCACGAAGATGCGCTAAAGTACCGACCACCGAGTGCAGGATCGTGGGGCCCGTGGCTGTGCCAACCGCAGATGGGCGGCGATGACACCCCCTCTACGGAACACGAACAGGGATCGAGTAAACAGGCACCGGTTCGGGAGTACCGCTGCGAATACTGTGGCAAACAATTCGGAATGTCGTGGAATCTCAAAACGCATCTGCGAGTGCACACGGGTGAAAAGCCATTCGCTTGTCGGCTCTGCGTCGCCATGTTTAAACAGAAGGCCCATCTACTGAAGCACTTGTGTTCGGTGCATCGCAACGTAATATCATCGAGCGAAAACGACGGCCGAACCAATACACCGGGGCGTTTCAATTGCTGCTTCTGCCAACTGACATTCGAAGCGCTGCCGGACCTCATCAGACATCTGTCAGGACCGCACAACAGTTTACTCCTCAGCAAAAATCTGCACGAATGACACACGCTTACTTGACGCGAATGCTCGCGTACTATTGGACATTGATATTTCTCTCGTTCCTGAGAGCTCAATTGTGATATGTGTTAAAAAAAAGGATATTACATTAAGTGTTATAGTGGTAAGATTTTTTAAATCGCCGAGCGATACTCAAAGTGAGGCATTCGCAGAAGAAGGTGGCTGCGGGTGTTATGTTTATGAATGATTAGAAACAATCATGTTCGCCGCATGGGTCCAAATTGTTATAATTTGTTTAAAAATTATAATCTGGGACCAATACCTTCCGAGATAGTATTTATTTGAAAGATGTATTTCATTAGCGTAAATATTATTTAAAAGCCACCGACACATTAATTCCTTAAGCATAGAAAATAGACGCGAACGTCAAAGAAAAGTTGCGAACATCTCACAGCCCTAACAACGAGAACGTCACATGAACTACCTCTTAATTTAAATCAGCGTTTTAATTAAAATCGTGGGTGACGACAAAGAAGGATCAATAACATTGACTTTGTGCTTCGACCCAAATGTACGGTCAATGCTTCTAGTCAGAATTGGAACTTAGAATTAGATAAATCGATACGTTGTTCACTCATCATCAAGTGGCAGATAGAGAATATTGTTTTTGTACGGACATATACAAATATAATTAAAACGTCAATACCAAACTCTCCTTTTAAAATTCTGATCGAACAAAATATACATATATTTCTCTCTGTTCCAATAAATTAAATCTGACTCGACTTTTCGCAGCTTTTCAACGACACATAAAATCTCAATATTAGGTTTTATCATTTATGTACGTAACTTCTAAAATAAAAATAAAGAATGTGTTCGTAATGTTAAATTTTTACTACACCTTATACTCTCGTTTATTTGTGCCGATATAAATGCAATGTGAATGAGCACCAAAGATTTGTAAAGCGTTAAAAGTGAAGCATGTTTTGGTGTTTACAATTAAGAGAAATTATAGGGACCTGAAACAATTTTTGATTTCTTAAATATAAAATATGTAGGTACCAATTTAATAATCTCACTGACTGTAAATATTAACTTTACTCTTATCTGTAACTACTTCATAATTCCACTGCGAACTATTGTATTAAACGTAAATATCTTTCTATTTTTGGATTAATTTACTATAAGTGTTAGTTAAAAGCTTACCAAGCGCTATTTTCATGTGAGTGTCTACCATCATGAACGTATATTTTTAGTTTTCAAAGACCTTGGAAGCCTTCCGTCGAATACGTTAATATCATGGCCAGTTATAAATGCTTATTTTAGTTAAAGCTGTATGTTCAGTGATGTTCCGACATCCTCGAAATCTACGTAAGCTAAAGCAGATTCACGTGTGAGGCCTAATGTAATGTTAAAATTTTTTATACTTCTGAAAATTCTGTTACATTTTCCGAAATACTCATTTTGTACAATAGGTGTCGCTTTGTATATCGTAAAATTACTTAATGTGGCAATAATGTTGTTGAATGTTAGGGCAATCGTAATGGGTTGTTAATTCACATCAAGAAAACTAGAGTTACCAGCTTGTTGTTCAAAACATTGTGTAAGCGACATAAGTTGTCGATACGCTTTAATTTATCATTCGATCGTTACCTATTTACCTGATTTTTTTGTTTTGTTTTTCTTTGTCGTGTATTGTTTTAGCGCCGCTTATTGGCGCGAATTTGCAATTGGGGAACAATTTAATATTAAGGATTGTGATTTCATGGTATCATTAGATTATTCTATGTGATAAATACCTGTTTTTTATATTGTCGAACGACGCAACGAGAACGCTGTCTTCCATTGCGTTTTCCACATTTTGGACTTTTTTATTCGTGTACATAGACTTTAGGTTAAGTAGATCGCATGACAATACAATCCTCCCATAAAAATAGTTACCCTGCCGAGTTATACGTAAAACGTCTTTCGAACAAATTCTTTTGTTTTGTAAATCGCCTTGATCGAGTTTAATGGCTTTTATGTTTGTTGTTATAAACCAGCGGAGATGCTGGCGGTGCCTGGAAGCAATGCCACTTCATTCATATCCTACTTATGAGAGACAATTGATTGCCTTTGTTTGCTACATTTTGTAAAAGTCACGTGCGATTTGGAACATAGGTTGCCAACCTTTTATAGACTTAGGGCGGTACCCTTTGGGAACCTATGATTTAGAACATGATAAAAGAAAGTACCTTATTTATGTGTTCAGTACAAAGCTGTTACTTATGTTAATATATGTATCGTCGGACAAAACCAAATTAATTAAAGTCTAATAAAACATTAATTATATTTATACCTACCCATAAATTGAATTAAATCGTTTAATTTTTTTTGTCATGTTTTATTTTGTTCACGGCGTTCATTTTCGAAATGCGGCAAGAGGGCGAAGAACAACTAAATAAAGTGCAATTGTCACTTTTATCGAAATACTTCTGTCTAATTACATGAACTTTTAAGAATTATTGTAAATATCTTAGTGAGTAAGTTTCTAATAAAGAAAAAAAAAGCTTAACTTAATCTTGTTGAACTTGAATATTGATTTTCCTCTGTTATTTGTAAATTAAAAATAAATTATTCCGTAAGTTTTCACATAGTGTACAATTTTCTGTAGATATTGTTAAGACCATTAACATTCTGTAAAAATGTGTTCTTACATAGTAAATTAAATAACGAGAATATTTTAGTTACATATGCCGATGTTATTTATTTTCCTTTCTACTCTTACCAGTATTTTTAGCTTTATGTAGTTCAGTTTTCGTGCCAACTTATTTAATAGAATAATTAGTGATTGATATCCCTTTTACAAATATCAACCTTTAATGACCATAAACTTAATCACTGCTCTATGAATACGTTGAATTTTTGTCAAGTCATTAGCTTACCGTCGAAAGCAGCATGACTGGGCTGCAGTAGATGACAAACCATTTCTGTCGTTTATATAATAACAAATCAATTACTAAAAAAAAACGCGTTTCGAATTATAAATTAACAGCAATTCTTTACCAAAATATTTTATGCAATTAATTTTAAATGATATCTACGAGGGCCGTTTCATAAGTACACCTTTTCTAAAAAGAAAATATTTATACAACCGATACATTTGACGTTGAAGGACGATCGACCTCATTTAAAGAAGAAAAAAGTACTTTTTCATCAAGACAATGCACCGCCTCCACCATTTGTCCAGAGTTGGGGCGGTTAAATTACTAAATTAACAGTCATTCTACGCACTGCTGTCTTACCCCCTCCCCCCCATTATCCTGGTTTGGCCCCATGCAATTTCTTTTGTTTCTCCACCTAAAAAATGACCCAGTGGTAAGCGATTTTTTTTCGACGAAATTATGGCCGTCACAGAGGCCTATCTGAATGTCTTACAGAAATAATATTTTTTGGGTTGCTTTTTGAAGCTTAAATATCGGCGGAACAAATGTATACAGTTAAAGGGTGACATGTACGATTTCTTTTTCCTTAAACCGGTACTTATTAAAAAGCCCTCGTATCTCGACGACTTAATAGTCGTAAAATTCTTTTAGTGCTTTATATTAAAGTCAACACAGAAAGCATTCTGGATACTTTTTGCTATATCCCATAAAAACGCCTTTATCAGCTTTATTATTCTTTTAATTCTAATTAGTTTACTTCTTTCTCCTGCCCTTATCCCACTAGGTGGGGTCGGCACAACACGTATTTTTCTTCCATACTCCTCTATCAGCCG